>JAPVRG010259210.1:0-10216 GCA_029783565.1 Rhagoletis cerasi
CTTGTGCTGAATACTTCAAATTGTCGGAAAATGTGGAAATTGGTACGTACATAGGACATAGTTGATACTTACATTACGTTACCTAATATAGAAAGGCACTAACTCATTTTCTTTTGAAATTCAGCTCTATACGAAATTCGAAAGATTACTCACTAATCACTTAATCGAATTTAAAATCAACGACTATTTCGGAAACTAGTTTCTTTATTTATTAAAAATCAACTAAAGAACTTTAGTTTTATAACTACTCTGTAAAGAAACAAAAATGTACGTTAGGGCCTTTCTATATTAAGGTAACGATATGTAGGTACATCCATAGATAATAAGGTGATCGGTCTTCCTTTTTTTAATACAGTTATTATGCGGTTCGAAAAGCCGTGTTAAGCGCAATCTATTTTCTGGGGCTTTTAAATGTGTTTGAGAAATATTCATAATTTTTTTTAAATCTTTAAATTTTTAAATTAATAAGTTAAAAAAATAATACAACTATAATCTAATAATGTTGTTTTTGACATCAAAATGTATTTAGCCCTAAATTTCAAATCAAACTTTTTTACTTAGGGTTAAAACCACTTGGATCATTTGGGTCTTTTCGATGCATTGGACATGTTTTTCAATACTCAAATTAACTTTACAAGTTTAAATATCATTTTGCTAAAGTTGTCAAAACCTTGGCGCATTTGTTGCTGTAAAAGTTCTCATTTACAGTCTTAGCGAAGCATATACGCCGTAAGCACATGAGATTAGTCTCCTGATTAACGATTGCAAGCTGCTAAGCTAATTTAAAACTATTTTCGTAGCCTTGTTGAATAGAAGGAGTGTTAAAGATATTTTACCCTCCGATGCCGACAAGATCTGTAGGGCCTTATGACGTTTTTAAGAAAACAGCATTCCAAAACGTTTTGACCGAACATCTACAGCCTTCATATGCATGGAATGAAAGGTTATGCGACTCGATACGATTCGAGTTGAAGTCTTTTATGGTTCCTAAATCCCAGTAAGCTCCATACAAATGAAAAAGCTGATCCAATCACAGCGTAGATTCCGGGTTAAGTTACACGGATAAAGCGTTTGAAGATAGGCATACTCTTAAATTCGAAACTCACGGTAGACAAACGATGCAGTATTCAGTGCTACTTGACCCACAGTGCGTGAGCGGTGAGGCAATTGTAGGAGTTGAGTATACCTTAGCAGCTGTAACTGCATACCCCATTGCAACCCCGAAAATACTACCAGAAAACAAAGAAGCAAACAAGTTATTTCAAGAGCTGCGCGAAATGCGCACGGACTATGCATTTGAATTTCAACACTGGTGACTAGTATGATGAATAATAGCCTAGAATAAAATTTATAGATGAAGTTCCACTCAAAATCGACAAGGCCGTGGCTCAAAAACAGCAACACATTTAAAGCCAATGGCACATCCCCTCTCAGCTTTCCCAATCCATCGACGTCACGAACCAAGTAATTGGGCTTTATCCGTGTGGCTTTGGATCTAGAAAATACTCTATTGACCAAATTTACACCGAGTTCAAACTCTGACAAAGGAGCCTATATAAGAAAATCGCCCGGGACTACACTACGATGCCATGCTCAAATTTCAAATTCCCGCAAAACCATTATGGCTGCATAAATTTACGTTTAATACAGCTTTGAGCGCTGTCCAAATGGAAAATGATCTCTTCGTTATCAAACAAGGATTTAGATAAGGTTATTATTTTTCTTGGGACTTCGTTGATGATACCACACAGAGTGGTCTAGTGTTGAAAACATACATAGCGCCAGAGTTCCAGACGGATCTACGTGCATTTTAAGCATATTCTTTACGCTGACGAGTGGCCAGCGTCTCTTGGCAGTTTCCCTGGTTGGTGAGGTCTGGAAGGAGCTAAGCTGGAGGCCGTGGGCATGAAGGATCAACTTCTTCGTCCGCAAGCTCGTGTCTGGCCTTCTCCTGAAACCTCCACACCAGGCCAAACCTAAGGATGTTTCGTTACTGTAACCTAAAACTTCTGACGCACGACTGGAATCGTGGCACATTATCGGTATGCGCTGATCCGGCTAAATAGGGAGTGCGAATGACATGACTCTTACAGTTACATTGAGGAAAGAGTACGGAGGGCATCGATTTCTTTATATTGCTGCAGGCATCGGTAAAAGATATGGTCGAGAGATTAAAGTACTTTATTGGCTCTATGACAGCATAATTAAACATATTATGTTTTATGGAGTTCACCTCTGGTGGAATTCGCTAGAGAGTGTTTCACTAGTTAGACAGCTAGGCGCTCTAGCGCTGTACAACGGGCTGCCCTCATTGGTATTAATGCTTGCAGAACCGCAACTGTCGCGATTGGATTTCATGCGGTATGACTAAAAATCTCATCTGATTTTACTGCCGCAGTTGCCTCGAATATGATGGAATTATTATCATGTCAACAATTCCTAAAAGGCTGTCCAGCATTCGAGAGGCTAAGATTGAAATATCTTGGCTCGCACTTTGTAACCAATCGTGATGAGCTCTCGGGAATGATATCAATCCTTTTCGTATCTTCGTGATTGGCGTTTCATCGATTGAGTAGCGGTCATCGTCCAGCCTCTATAAATGTCCAAGTGTGTCCCCAACTGGGGACCAACCACTGCAACTTAACCTAACTTTGTTATTTTTGTAAAAGAACTTAAAATTTTTGTCCTCCATTTCTTCTTTTTGAAGGATATTAAAATGCCCCTCCGATTAACGGTCTGAAATGAACTCAATTAAATTTTTCTTGTGCAAAATTTAAAATCAAAATTTCTTCAACTTTTATTTTTTGGCTCTTGAATGTTCACCTACTTTCATGGAATAAAATTGCCTTTAACGATGCTTACTGTCCCATTAATGCAAATTCGGCAATTTAAAATTTTCAAGGATTTTTTGGCTTTGACGTCCCAGAGGCACATCTGTGCTCAATTTTCGATATACTGGTACCAAACTGAAGAGTGCGCCAAAAAACCAATCGACTTCACTAATGCAAAAAAAATATCTATTAACTATGGTAATAATACTTGAATTAATTCGCTGGATCACCCTAATGTACACATACTTACAAAAAAGCGCTCTTGCACTTTGTGTGTCTACGCCTTCAACACAAAGGACGCGTAAATTTACGTAATTATTACTATAGACTTTGAAATGTGCGCAAGGCGAAACTCCAGTTGCGAGTAGAAGAGTTTGGTTGTTAATAAAGTGTTTTGAAATGGCCTAATGTACATAACTTCTTTTAAAAGTGAACGCCTGCAATCTCCCCTCCGTCGGTTTAATGTATCGATAATGTTAGTCTTCTTGGAAGCCAACAATCGCCGGTTATTTTTTTTTTTGTTTTTTACTACTATTTGGCCCTCATACTTTTTGCAACTTAAGCAGATTCTGTTTACGCTTGCTTTCTTTTGCCACACTGATTTTATTTGTCTTCTCTTTCTACTTTTTAAGCGGAAGTTTTTCCATTTTCTCGCTATAAATTTGCATCAGCATTCTCTGTGTTCTTACCGTTTGTTCACTGGTCGGCCATTATCCTTTAAGTTTGCTTTCATACATTTCACTTACTCTTTCCTTGTTCTCATTTTAGGCAACGCGACTTATATTACCCAACTTGGCGGCAACTTTAATTATTTTTATTGTATTTTTCTGTAGCTGTGCATGCACACAATGAAACGACAACATTATTATCCTACTTCATCCATTTTTCTTTTGCAGTTTTCCATCCGCTTATGAGCCACACTCAACTGTTTACAGTGCTTTTGTCCAGCTGTGCTTTTTATTTGCCTACCAGCTATTCAGCAGAGGTTTAATGCTCAGCAGTAACTTCAAGAAATTTTTAAAATACATACATATATAGTTTTCCTCTGCTTCGATTTGAGCATCGCCATGGGTATCGCCATGGGTTTAAGAATATCTCCACAGATGCTCCGGTCTATTATTTCTTTTCTATTCTTTATAAAAGTAAATTCTGTTGCTTCGCTGAATTTTCAGCATTACCGCTTCAGCTGTCTTGAGTGCATTAAACACATTGCCAACTCAGTGTGAACACGTATATAGAAGGATGTGTCTGTATATGTATGTATGTATGTATGTATGTCTGGTGTACGTTTCTAAATTATATGCACTACAAGTTATATAAAACATGATGTAGTTTTTATATAACATAGTTTTTTTTAAGTTCTCACAAATGAAATGTGCTGGCATATTCGTGAGCAAAAAATGAGGAAGATTTTTTCCACGTCAACATTTACTCAGGAAAATTTATAAAATAAGTTGTGGAATATCTTGGCTAGCTTTCGTGGACATCTTAGCATTTTTGTATAAATTATTTTGATACTCGATGGCATAGTATTGCAGATTCTGTAAGCTAGACAAACAGAACCGCATTGAAGTGGTATGCAGTAGAAAAGTGAGATAAGGGTACATCAGAAACGACAGACCGTCTGCCACTTACTGGGTTTTAATTCTCTAATGCACTATGGGCAATTTGATCAATTTTTGTGGCCAAAAGTCTTAAGCCGTACATACAAAAACAAAAGTTTTGTCCTTGATATTTGGTGAACAAAAATTCAAATCCAATAACGGTATGTTTTGTTTTTGTAAATAAAATAATAGTTTAAAGACTAAAAAAACGCTTTTATTACAACAAGAACTACTACCAACTTGATTTAATTTAACCTTTTAAACTAGCTGAAAATAGGATTAAAGTGATTGGCCCATAGTGATAGTCAAAATAAAGTCGACTGTAAAATTATTTGCAGCTTTTTGACATCATTTTAACAGGATATCTGTCAAAAAAGCTGCAACTAACTAACAGTGGCGCGCTGGTATGGTGGCAGGCGGTTGACACCAAATATCGTCTACAAAACTTGCAAAAGGTACAACGACAAGTATGCCTATGCACAACGGGGCGACTTATTGCGCAAGCAGCGCTAGATACCCTCCTGGACATTCCACCCATAGACCTATACGTTAAAAGTATCGTAGCTGAAAGTGCTCTACGACTCATTGCGCCTAACAGGCTGCAAACAACTTGCAACGGTCACGCCACAATCCTCGAGGGAGTGGTAGTGGAGTACAGCAACTGTAACTATCAGGGCACGGAAATCGACTTCAATCGAAATTTAGAGATTCATTTTCCTGACAGAAATGACTGGGAGTTCGGTACTGCTCTCGGTGATGAAATACCCATCTTCACGGATGGCTCCAAAATGGATGTCGCACCAGGATCTGGCGTCTTCTCTCAGGAGCTATCTCTAAAAGAGTCCTATAGACTTCCAGATCACTGCAGTGTTTTTCAGGCTGAGATATACGCAATCCACATGGCGGCAAGGTTGGTGAGCATGATAGACCTTGCTCCATCTAAACTTGCCTTCGTTGTTGACGAACTAACGACTAACTCGATATGCGTCAAAGAATGCCGAAGATCCCTACAAGCTCTACAGCAACACATAATGAATCTCTACTGGGTCCCGGGGCAGTGTGGTGTCCGCTAGCTCTGACCACGACTGGATGAGTCTACTAAGGCTTTCAAAGCCAAACGTTAGGCTGCTCACAGGAATACTAACGGGACACTGGATCATTGGCCACATGCCCGCCAGGTTCGGGGTCCCGCAGAACGATTTCCGTAGAAGCTGCAGGGATGAAGAGGAGTTAGAATCCGTCCAGCACTTCATTTGCGGGTGTCCATCACTTCGAGGAAAACGCCTCAAGTTTCTGGGGGACCAGAACACCTTGGGGAAAGCTCCTCTGGAGGGCTGCTGGGATTCGCCAGAAAATCAAAATGGTTCGAAGACATGTAGGGACAGGCTTGGAGTCACCCCCCATGGGCATCACAATGGGCCTTCGCGGCCTCCGAGTGAACTCTTCGCAGAGCTGCCCGTTTAACTTAACCTAACCTTAGTTCTTGGTGTAATAAAAGCGTGTTTTCAGTTTTTTACCTACAATTTTATTCTTGAGTATTTACAGCGGTGAAATACAATCGTAAAACGAGCTAATATGAGAAGATCGTACTTCTAATCGTTCGCTTTAAAATTTTTCCGCACCCTGCAAAAATTTTTTTTTCTAACGTACTAGATTTGACATTAACAAACAAAATTTTCCACGCGCCACCTAAAGGCCATATTTTTCGTGGAGTTATTTCTTTTCATATAAGTAATAAACGTTCCAAATATGAACCAAATCAGACTATAAATGCGGGTTTTTACAAATATCTCGATTCCTGCGCCACCTAGCGGATTAATTCATCTTTCATATTGCATTGTCATGGGGTTTTGAGCTAAGTTTGAAATTTGAAGTCTGTAGCTCATTAATTTCAAAATTCCAGGACATACATACACACATACATACATACACTCAAGTGAAGTTAAATAAAAGTTTGTAATAAAAACGAACGCCTACTGCTAAGCAGATGGTCAAAGTAGTTGTATGTGAGCAACACGGTGATCATTTTTGGTCAGAAATAAATCTACTCCGTTCTGAAAGATCCAACTGCCGAGGGAACAATGAAGTAGAAGAATAAAAACAGTCAGCTAGGAAGTTTGAAATAAAATAAGCGGCCTTGGTTTCTATGGCTAGCGGAGGTCCGCGTGATAAGTTTGTTTGCAGAGATCAATCATCAGAAAAACTATTGCAGTTTGAGACTTTCATATTTACTGACAACCAAGCCGTACTCTCAGAAGTCCAATCGCCACTGGTTTTCGAGTTCGTAGACAGGATATTTCTCCTCTGAGTTACGCGCCTTAAAGGGAGACATGGAGCCCGAGCCTTTGTTTTTAATAGAAACACATAACATATGAGGAGAGCTTAGGAAGGAAGAAAGATCGACTAGAGTACAGCACAGAACCCTGGGCTACGCCGCAAAAAGAATCTATAAGGGGATACAATAAGTAGAGATTTGATAAGCTTATTAGCTTCATTTAGAACGAATTGGTAATGTTAGCAGGTATCTTAACAGGCCGTTGCATTTTAAGAAGTCACATATGCAAACTCGGGATATGGTCTATAGCCATATGAAACTTTGAAGCAACAGCTTGGAGTCAAAACGATAACGCTCGAGGTCACCAAACAACCTACATATATAGATGGGCTGGTTTCTCCAACTCAACTTAACTTAGTTTAGCCATTTTTTGGACTTATTCATTTTCACCATCTAGGCTAACCTAAGCCAATAGTTAACTTACTTTTTAATCAGCTTATTCTTGACTTAACTTACCTTGATTAAGTCGCTCAGTTAGAGAAATTGAAAAAAAGGTTAGTACAAAATCGCAGATAACTTAAGTTATAAATAAGTTTAAGCCGAAGTCTTATTGGAGAAACCAGCCCTATGACTTCCAATGAAGTTAGAACTGAATGGGGAGTTGAGAGGAGTAAAGGTGAAAGGAGTAAAAGGGCACAATAGATCTCCTGATGGCAGTGCATACCTCAAAATGAATCTATTTACGTCTCGTTATTTACTGATTTTTTTAACGTTTTATTTGATTTGCTGTTTTTAAGGGTTTCAAGGAAGTATTAATAATTCAACAATATAAATATAATCTATAGCAAATGGCACTGACGGACGTTGCAGGTATTCATTCATTTAAATTTTGTAGTGTAATTTTTCTACGAGCTGCACTAATTTTCCGAGCAATTTCTGCCTTTCCAACTATTATCCCTTCATTACTCTTCTTTTCGTTAGTTATTTCCTTTGAAATCACCTACGAAATTTATCGAGTAAATTCACTTAAAGTGCAACCATTTATTCGACAATTACTGTTTTTTTTTGTTTTTAGTGTTTAATTCCCTGCTCTCACCGCACACATATCAATCACCAATGACCTTCTTCTGCCCTATTTGCGCATCATCAATCTATAGGAACATTCATACGTATGTATATCACATATGCATACAGTTTCACCTGTATGCACTTGTGCGAATTCGTGCACTAGTTGTTCATGTCGAACCAGCACGTGTGTGAAAGTGTGAATTTATAGGCGAACAATACAAAAACTCCCATTAAGTGCAGCTGAAAATCAATTTATTTTCTTAACAGTGCAAACACATGTGCTCTACATACACCTGTGACGGGTAGTTTTTATTACGAATACCTTGAAATTCAACAGAGCTGGGAGAGTCACAAGGAAAATACTCGTAATACATTATTAAGGATGATAGCTTTCTTGAAAATGAGGTATTAATTATGTATTACTCGGTATGTGTTCAATTCATGAAATAAGTTTATGAGAAATATTTGTATAAGTACAAGTATGAGTGAGAAACACCATATTGGGAATTTGTTTTACAAAGGAAAATTGGAATAATTTGTGAGTTCATTAGTGTTGTATTGCAATTGTATGCTAAAATTTTCACACCCTTTTAAAGAAGTGTTGAAAGGATTTGTATTTGTACTGGCAGGACACTGAAAACAAAATTTGTACTATATTGGTTGTTGTTGTTGTCAATATTTTCGAAGGTGGCGGCTATACTATTACGATTTAGCAGTCTAAATCAGGGGGTTCCTCGACAAATTTAACTTACTGAGACAAGAGACAACAACGTCAATAAAAGTTAAGACCATATCGTTATAGGAATAGCAAAAAAATACTTCGAACCAAAACTATTTTGGTACTAAACTAACAAGAAAGCAATGAGACAAACCTCCAGCTGAGCAAGTACCGTGAGCCAAATTCAGTCAACTGAGCTACTGGGTGAGCAACCCTGGTCCAAACGATACAACTTTACTATAAATCATGTTCGTTATTGCAAACGTAACAACAAGGCGGGTTGGTGAGTACATCATCGTCAACGGCGAGGGCAATAGAAAACCGATTTCTTCTGCCCCAAATTAAATCATATGGACCTGGATGAGTTGTGATTCCAGAATGAAGCCGCTACTTGCTATACAGTGGACGCCACGAAGAACATTCTGCATGAACGATTTGAGGATATGATTATCTCTCACAGAGGTTACGTGAATTTACACAAGATCATAGTATAGGCTTTTTCTTGAAGTCGCAGGTCTATGTCAATAACCCGTAATCGGCTGATACCCTTAAAGTCAACGTAACTTAGGCCATCGCTGAAATTAAGCCGGATCTATGTGGTAGTCTTTGAAAAATGAATCGCTCGGATCGGCAAGTGTTTGAACGATGCACAGAGGAGTATTTGCCTAGTAAAACCAGTTAAAATTATTTGGCGTGTTTTCCCGATCAGTAATAAAATAAAACACAGAACTTAATTATAATTAGGTATTTGTATTATAAAAAAGACGTGTCTTAAAATTATTTTTATACGTGATTGTTTATTCGACTCTCCCAATAACTGCTAGACAATGAACGTTTCTGTGAGAAATTCTTTTTAAAGTATCTTAAACTACGAATTTAAATAGCGGAAAAAGGCAGACGTAAAAACATAGGAAAAAAAATTTTCCTGGCAATATCCGACAAGTTACTGTTATTTGAAATTTTTCAAAAGAATAAGTATTAAAAGCAAATCATTAAAACGTGATTTAAAATTGTCGTTCAGACTTTTGATAACGCGCGCTTATAACTATACGCATTTCCTTGCCTTTTGCTCAACGCGGACTCTAATAACGATAGAAAAAATGCAGCCATTGGAACGTCAGAAATAAAAAAAAAGAAATCCACAATGTAGGCTATGTTCTATGCGACGTACGTCACAGATCAAATAGCGGAGGAACATGGTGGGGACTTTTATGGCTGCTTGGTTATATAGCTTGAGAAATAATCTGCTTTAAGAGAACGACCATTCATTCTCTGATCACATGTATCTCTCATTTGTAATCTCCTTTGAACTTCCGGCAACGGTTGCTTATAGAAATAAGAGACGTACCGATTGGACTAAGTTCAGGAAGGTTCTCTCTGGGTATCTGCTCAATAACGCTTCTCTCAGTAAGCTAGGCTTACTGTCACCACCTGATGAAGCGGAGCCCTCTCTCGCAAACCTTGCTTCTCTCGGTGAGTTAAGCTCATCGGAACAAATTGAGGAAGCCGTTGATTGCATTACCGATGCCTGTAACTCGGCCTTCTCTGCTTCCTGCCCACTTGTACTTCCGCGAGGAAAGAGGAAGCCACACTGGTGGAGTAAAGAAATCGCCTCTCTAAGGAAGGAAAGCAGGAAACTTTTTAATTCAGCAAAGCGCGAAGGTTCTTGGACTGCATACAAGGCAGCCCTGAAGAAATTCAAAAATGCCACCAGGAAAGC
>JAPVRG010259224.1:0-15202 GCA_029783565.1 Rhagoletis cerasi
ACTGCTACGAAACTGTTGAACTCAACAATTACGTCTTAGAAACGGCTTGATGAATATATTGCCAAATGAACAGCTGATAAATATAAACAAACAAAATGAAATAGTTGCGCCGAGTATATTTCCAATTCAACGCTGAGCTGCCAGCGTTTTAAAAAATCGTTTAAAGTTATAATGAATTAAATAGTTTATAATTGTTTATAATTATAAAGTAAAAATCATAATAAACAAGTATCTAGTCAACGTAGTATTATTATAAAATGTTTTAGTTACTTTATCACATCAATAATATAAACCAAGTAAGGAGAGGCTGTCTTCGGCTGTGCCGAAGGCTTTGTACCTTTCATGAACACGCGCAAATCAATGTAAATAGTAACTACTGAAAAACTGATTTTAATTTGCTTGTGTGTCTGCTGGGTATGCTAGTAATAGATATAGCTGCGATCTTAGTGATTTTTTGAACAAATATTCCATGATCTATTAGCAAGTATCTCACCAAGCTTCATGTTTCAATCTTCTAAAATGAGTGAGTAATAGCCAAAATCCTCTTATCTGAACGATCGGTTGTATGGGATATATATTATATATAGCTCCGATCTTACTGATTTTTTGAACGAACATTTGATGATGAATTAGCAAATACCTCACCAAGTTTCATGGTTTAATCTTCCAAACTGAGGGAGAAATGGCCATAAACCTCTTATCTGAACGATCGGTTGTATGGGAGATATATCCTATAGTGGCCCGATCGTACCAGCTCCGACAAATGTCTAATATAATACAAAAATACATCTCGATACCAAATTTCATCGGGATATCTCAAAAACTGAGGGACTAGTTTGCGTTCAAACAGACAGACGGACAGACAGACGGACATGGCTTAATGAACTCAACTCGTCAACCTGATCATATCGGCATACTTACTGATGGGTCCATCTCTGCTCCTTCTGGTACTTACAAGTTTTTAGGCTCGAACCAAAGTTAATATACCATTTCATGTTCATGAAAGGTATGATTAAAAAAAACTAGTTTGCAGCTGCCACCTAACAAAGCGGCGTTGTATTTAATGTTAGCGGCGCTAGTCTTTTCGATCAGCTGTTTAGGCTGAGCCAACAAGTTGAGTTCAGGTAGCGTAAAAATTTTGCGCTGGAAAAAATGGCGGATAGTTGCCAACTGCTGAGCGGAACTACTCAACTGTGCGTTTCTAAGACAAACAGCCAACGGTTACCCAACAGCTACGACTTAAAAAACCGCAGTAAAACAGTATCCAAACATTTTATTGGTACATTGTGAAAGTCAGCCATAAATAACTGCAATCTGGTATCTAAAATTTAAAATGCTATAGTTTATTTGGTGTATGCTCAAATAGAAAGTGTGCACAAGTTCGGAAAAAACAAAAATCGACTACTACAAATTATTTAATCAAACTTGCAACTATACAAATTTTGCATTTCACCACAATTCACCTGTTCAACTTCTGGCTTGTGTGGTAAAACTTTGACTACGACAACAAGTGCCTCTTTAAATATATATAAATAATATAATATAAATACATATGTACATATATACATATATAATTGTACACTGTATGTTTATGTATGAATATGTATTATACATGCATTAGTACAATCAAAACATAACATGCCACACGCCACACGCCACATAAGAAATAAAACCTCATTTAAAACCTATAGTGCCTCCCGAAAAAAACGTAGCACTTATGCGGAAACCAAATTGGCCCCAAATACCTACCCTGCAGAGAATCCTATAGAAAATGTATGAACATTTCACACACCTACTTTTTTTTTATCTATAAAATGAAATGGCAATTGCTTTGCTTCAATTTGTATTTGCTTTCATTGGCTCCATTACCTTGCTGCCTTTTGACAAACAAAGTTGAATATACATATGTGCATATATAAGCGTAAACCCAGAAACTCTAAATTGAAAATTACAAGCTTGCGTGCCGCAAATAAAAACCGACAATTCGCTGCGAACGAAACCTACATACTTACAGACATTCATGCAAACATTCTTAGTTAAAATGACGTGTAACCGACATTGAAGGCGGAGAAGTAGGCGACGAAAAAGACCCTAACCACACAATGTCAAAAATAATATTTACTGTGAAATCATAAATCAAAATAAAGTGGTAATTTAGGAAGTGCTAAGTACTGCTCCAGCTCGTTCATAAAATATGCGAACTCAGAGGAACAAAGCAGAACAAATAGCAAACTCTAGAAAAAAAGTTGTCAGACACTCACGAATTTCATTATACTTAAAAAGCTTTCACTGTAACTACAGTTTTCCTTTGAAAAGATTTGCCAATCGCTAATGAAATTTACTTTCTTACTGATGGCCTGGTTCGTGTCTAAAAAATTATTATCATACTAAAATAATCACAGAAATACATTCTGTACAGAATTTATAAAACAGGGAGCACTCACCCGTAATATACTCGCATTCATCAAGCCAACGAAAATACGGAAAATCATTTCATAGAAAAGATATTGACACAAATACGAGCATTCTCACTTCATCTATTTGCTCAAAACAATCAAAGATTAAATACACAGCGTCAACAAAACGGTCGGAATATCTGCAAATTAACACCTAGAAAAAATATTCCAAATAATCCCCAAAACTATTGGCCACTCATAAGGGAAACAGCGCAAAAAAAAAGTAAACAAAGAAAATAGTAAACTATCGTGGAATGGCTCGAAACTGTCCAACAAATTGCTAGGGAGGCGAAAACAAAGCATTATTAAATGCTCGCTGATGGAACTCCAACAAAACAAACAAAAATCCACAAGTTGAGTCTCGAGCCAAACAAAAGGAGTTGAGGTTAAACAAAACAATAATATAAACAACATAAACAAAAGAGAATAAGGGAAAACTCATCAAAAAGCAGAAAAGTGAAAAATTGATCGACGCATTGATGAGAACGAAATAAAATCTATAAACGAAGAGAAATAAAAAAAAAACAAAAAAGTGCGCGAACAGCTTAAATGAAACTGACTGGAGTGCTTTTATTGAAGCGTATAGCTAGCTGTTCGGAGGTGAATGGCGGCAATGATGGCTGCAAAGAGTAAATAAATAAGGAAATATTTATGTACATAGCAAATTTTTCGCTTAACTGATTGTGCTGCTAAATACGCGATGAAAGCAATAACTGACAACGACAAAAACAATAGATGACAGCCAGGCAAACAAGTCGACTTTCGAGTGACAGACAATAAACTAAAGGATGAGCGGATAAGCGAGTTGGTTGTATGCCATGAAGCAAATCAAAAATTCACTTATGCTTACAAATGCATACATTCATAATTTATTTAAGCAACTGTTAGTAATTCGTACATATAAGAAAAACATTTTCAGAAGATTTGCTCATAGTGGTGAAGAGTGCTCAACTTCTTAAATGGGATTAAGTTCAGGTTCTTTTTAACTAACGCACAGTACTTAATTATATGTTAAAGCTGATGGCTTGATACTATATGTATATATCTATGTATGTATTTTCGCATAACTTGGTTAATTTCCCGAACAAAAAACAGCAGTAGCCATGATTGCCTCATGTTCACTATTATTTATTATAGTCCTTTGTTTTTTTTTTAATTTAAATCATTTTAATTTTTTTCTAAGTCGTCAAAAATAAAGTCAAATTATTTCTAATATTTTGAAGCGATAGGCCCCCCGCGCTCGATTCTTTACTCCTTTTTATTTTGTATGAACTCGCCAGAGTTGTAAGGCCTTCTCTTCTTCTTCTCGTCTGTCATCGAATAACTATTATGGGCCATTAGAAGATCTGCACCTAGAAGTCGGACTGGGAGTTCTGTTCGGACTTTTCGAATACGCGAATATCCGATAAAAAAATTAGAATGTCCGGATATTATCCGGGTATCCGAATAACAAAATGATGGGTATTACCCGGATATCAAGATCTCCAAATCTAAAAATAACCATAAAATAATAATTGTTTGTATATTAATGAAGTGTTCTATTGTTTATTTTCCAACTCAATTGATTCAGTAAATTTGAGAAAAATTTTACGAATCCGTACAAACACATTTTACAATATCCGGATAACCAAACGAACGGATATCAACTGGATATCCGGATAACAAAATGGTACGGATATTAACCGCATATCCGGGTTCTGTCCGTATACACGAATATACGAACGGATATCCGGATATACGAATATACGGATGGTCCCAGCCCTACTTAGAAGTGCTCCTAGTTTTACCGACTGTGTTCATACAAGCATGCATATGTATGTATACTCAGCCCCGTCGACGAAGAGGTAGAGAGGGCCCAGATTTTTCGGAAATTAAGTTCGGTTCGATGCCGCTGTTTTCTCAAGAAACGTAAAGAATTTTTTTGTCACATAAATCGTTGAAAATAACACATTTGGAAGAGATTAAGTGTGGAAAAGTTTTGGTGGAGAGGCAACCGACTGAGTCTCGCCAGCGCATTCCCTCTTCAACTCGACCACTTAAATAATAGTCACTCGCTGGAAAGTCAATCTTTGGCATGCATTTACGTTACTGCGGACCTTTCTTTGTCTAGCCTGTAAACTGCAGAATCCTTTCACTATAAATATAAGGACTTTTTACGAAACTGGTGAACTACCCAGAGATATAGAATTTTATGATTCTTTTTCTCCAGGGGTCGCCACTACTTGATTTTCAAGCACTCCACGTACACTTGTTTATTAATACCAGGCACTATTTAAAGACGTGTTTTGACTGAAATATATATGATAGCATAACCTTTTCCATATTAATGATACATTTTGCATATGTGTATGTACTATGTACATACTTTTAAGTCCTAAAGTGTTTCAGCATATTCCACCATTGGCTTCAAAAATATTCGTTAGCTCTTTAATTTACTTTCACGGAATAGTAAATTTGATCAAGCCCTCCCAGACATTGCAAGTAACGGATTATTTCAGATTTCCTGCTAAGAAAATGTAGACATATTCGAAAACGTGACGACAAAACTGTTTTGCAGTTTTGGTCTTTCTAACCAAACAAAATAGTTAAGGAACACAAAAAGTGGGCAAAGTGATTGCCAGAGTGGAGGAACAAATATTGACTCCTAAATAATATGTACAACATGTAGTTATGAGGTATGTATGCGCAATTGTGAACCGCGTTGACACTGAGCAAGAGAATGGTGAAAAGATTAGGCAGAACCAGTGTTGCCAGAATTTTGACAAGCCTTATCCCTTTTTGCCAATGCAACTCTAGAAATTTTTCCCGTGTTTTGTTCCCTTCATATATATTCATATCATTTAAGAAGACAAATCAACTTTTTTGCGTGTTTTGTCAATCAATAACATTGATAAATAAAACATTTCCAACAGTTAAATTTATAACCTTACCAGCTTTTGACCCCAACTTCATCTGCCTGAACATTAGAAGTCGAGACAAACAAAAAAGTGTATATTTTTTTAGTACGCAAAAATGTAATAAAAAATGTGTATTATACGCACACGTTTTAATTAATATTTGTATATACATTAGTTGCATTGCAGATTCTCACGATATTCAGGTTTTTTTTACACGAAAGCGTTCCAGATGACAAAAAAGTTGTAAGAGAAAGCATTTTGTGAGAGTAACTTACACTCCCTCTCAGTCAGAACTTGCAGGATTTAGTTCGAAGTTTTTCTTCATGAAAAGTGTCAAACTATCAGCTGTGCTGTAAAATACAAATTCAAAATAGAAAAATACAAGAAAAGTTTTTTAATTTGCAGGGGTAAATGCATATATCAAAATATTAAACTAATATTAATATTAAATATCGAAATCCTAGCCGGCGTAATTTTTAACAAATATTTTGACGTTCAAATAGTCACAGGAAAAGTGGTTTTACGCGTTCCAGCTGCCTTTTACTGTTTCGCTCTCGTTCCTCTCTTTCAGGAGAGTAATTTTGTTATTTGATAATTTAACAGGTTTTTACTCGTAGTTATGTGGAACAGAACTATTGCATAATTAATTATTTTTTGCCAGTTCGCATAAGTTTGGATTATGTGACCATGACCATGTGAGAAGCAAGGAGTGGCCAGACGAATTCCTGTATCTTTCAACGAAAACGAGCAAAACAAATACATTTAACGAAAAAATAGTTTATGTCCCTAAACCAAGACGTTTACCGTTATCAAGAGTATCATGTTTTTCAATCTAAGATACAATCTATATAAGTGTCAAATTTCGTTCAGATCTGTTGAACCCTTTTCGCGTGAAAAAGAAACAAATATCCAAATGTTTACATTTCAAATTTAAAATATTCGTATTTGTAGGATATTTATTGACACGGCGAATACGATTTTCCCCGTTTTCAAGACCATTATTCCCGCCATCGCTTTTGTGTTGAAAATTCACGAAAAACGGGGAAAATTGTATCTTCTGGCAACACTTGACAGAACGATGACGACCAGGGATTGGGCTTAACTTATTCCTAGGACCATATGACAGGCACCGGCAGCACAACAGCAGCAGTTAATAGAAAGGAAGAAATGAAGAATAAAGCAGCAAATAAAAACAGTGATTGTTTAGGGTGTTTTCCCGATAACTAACAGCACCCTCTGTGCGTCCAGATTGCAGGAAAGTTTGCACGTGTATAATTTGTATTTAGGGCCGCTACATGCCAGTGTGTTTGTGCGCGAAAGCGTGTATTTATTAATAAAGCATTTATTATTAGTTTTCCTCTATTTCTTCATTACTCGCCCGCATTTTTCGCATTTCTTCTTCTCTTCGACCCGCCTTTGAATAGAATTAGTCGGCGAACTGTCAGCGCAGCGGATTTTCCGCTGTCGACTTTACCAAGCTGTCGTCCTGTCTGCACACTATGGCTTTTGCTTTGCGCACTTCATCCCTTTTGGAAAATGTCGTTTTCATTTTTGTAGTCAACATTAAGGCGACATGTAAAGGATTTGTGCGTATGCCGGTGTCCTGTTTGTTGGGTCCTTAACGCGACATCATTTATTTTCTGTTTAACATTACTCAGGGATTTAGTCAACATGCACTGCCTCTTGCTGCACATTTGGCGGGGAGGGTCGGTATATGACTGAATCCTTTATCTCTGTCCGATGAATCATAGGATGCTTCAACTTTTACTTACGGAGGTATAAAACTGTTAGATAGAGGTATTAAGCTGATATGCATTGACTAATGCAGTCAGCTGTTGTGATCCTAAGTTTACGATAACCTATTATTGTTATTTTGTTGGATTTGTATTCATTTGTTCTCAAAACTTCCTTGAAATCTACCGATTTGCAGACTGATTGTTCTGAGTTAGACCAAAGAATAAAAAGTTCTGTAAGTATATCCGCAAGATCTATCTATCAAGAACTAAGTAAGTTTGCAGTTACTAGATAAAGCAAAGCACATCGCTACAAGTAAAAATCCCGCTGGATTATCAGTAAAAAGTTTAAATTTTTAGTTAATCAGATCGCTAGAAAACTTTGAAACTTCATCAAAAATGGTAATTGAGAGTAGAAATATTTAAAATTAGCTGAGATTTAATAAACAATGAGGAAAATGTGGGTTCCAGATTACAGATATGTATACTTTAAGCTACTGTGGAGCAGATGATTTTTTAGAACTGGAGTTATAAACGCAGCGGTCTCCTACAAAACGCATAAACCGGTAAAGCAAATTTTCTCGAGCTGTCAAAGACCCAGAATTTCTTAAGGGATGGTCCAAGGCTGTCAACCATCTGAAATGCTTTCAGCTTTGACACCGTACGCCATCGGAACGGGTTTCCCAGAGCATAGCTATTGTCGCAGTTGCCGAGCCGGCGATAAAATAGAAAGCATCGAAAACTTTCGCAGCTACTGCACATCTCTGGTTAAACTTAAGTGGCGGTGTTCGTCAATGCTTTTACCACTGCCGGTCATACTTACTTTTGACGAGAATGTGCTATTTCAACCCAATATCAGACAATGAAATCGGATCTCTTTCTAAGTAGGTAGTGGATATCAAGATCGAGCATAGAAAATTATATTACGCCAGGCCTTTTAAGTCTATATGTATTCCCTTTTAAGGACAGCCATAGCAACTTAACCAAATCATTAAGTTGAGTTCGAGCATACAAGTTACTGTGTTCTTGGTAAAGGACAGACGCTATTAAAGATGTAGTTGAATGCCTGCTGACTTCTATTTATGATATTTTTAAAAAAAATAAATAAGACCAAATAGTTTTATTTAATCACAAAATTAAAAGTCAGCTTGTGGTCAGTTCTTCAAATCAATGTTTTTTCTGCACCTTATTGACCGCAAATATCGGAATAATAAAACGCTATTTTGTTTCGTCAAATTAGTATTTTATTTTGTTTACGTATGCAATTCGGTTGACAGCTGATCAACCATCATCAGCGCGCGACTACTGAGAACAATGGTTCAAAACCAATTAAGGAGGACTCGACACTTCTTGCAAGAATGCGGTACATGATAATGGTGAAAATGCCATCTCGTAGTACTTAGCTTTAAAAACAAAAAGAAGAGCTATAGGATTTGGTTTAAAAAAAAAAAAAAAGAAATCAAAAGGCAGGAGTATAATTCAGTGGTTGGTTACGGACTTAATTGGTCTCTATTCAACCAATTCTTGTCAATTAGTTCAACTCGCTACCTCTCTTTCCTTTCAGTTACAGGCTTAACGCTATGCAAATCTTTTGTTTCGGTCTTTTATAGCTGTAGATTGGCGAACACTTTCAGTTTCCTTTCACTATAAGAAGAATTTGACATACTTTTCATCTTCACTACGGGAAATGACATGACTACCTAGGTAGCAGAATAGATCGTGGGGGCCCAGCAAAACTTTCTGACTAACTAAGAGGCCAAACTTGTTAATAAAGACAATCTCAAAAGAGAGCCAGCATTAGTTAACCTCATAACGATCAATGCGTTTGGATAGAAGCTTACCATACATTTTTAGGATCCATTGATCAATCTGTGAATTAGTTTTGCCGGAAAACCTCGGTTCGGTTATATTTATAGAATCACCAAGGTAATTTTTGTTCGACTATTGCTTCTTGCATGGCCTAGTCTCCCCGGGCTCTAGTTGTGCCTCGTATCAATTTGACTGATGTGAAAGAGTAGACTCTATCGATATATGTGGTTATTATTTAGTCTCAACTCTTCCACGGGGCGGTTGAATATTAATACCCATCATCTCTGATGGGTACAGTTGCCGATTCAATGATATACGGGCACATAAGTTACTTGCTTCGTTGGCATTGTAGACAGAGTATTTGCCTAGCAAATCTGGATTCCCCAGTTCGAATCGAGCCAAGCGGTAACATTTTTTTTTATTAAAAAACAAATTATTTATTTGCTTAACCTTTTGGTTATAAAAATACAAAATTAGTGTCCTCATAAGGAATGCTTGAACAAAAGGAAGTAGTTCAAAAGTTTGTGACTGTGTCCGGAATCGTCATGGACTCGCAGAATTTCTGTACATACACATGTATGTACATATGTATGTTTATGTCTATGGGCCTGTGAATATATGCGCAAAATAACTCTTCAATTAGCCTCTGAGCCCCTTTTGAAGAATAAGTTTTGCAAAAAATTGCATACTCAAATAACTATTCGCTGACTCGTATAAACGTATGGCATCGCCAGCAGGTCGACCTTTAAACGCGACACAACGATTTTTATGCTCGCCAATTCACCGTGTCAACAGCTATTGATGTCGACTTTCAAAGAGTAATAGCCAGCAGCGGCCAATTGACGGTCCATTTTCAGTTGCAATTTTTTACTTAAATTGAAATTTATTTGTTAGTTACATACACTCGATCGATCGTATGTGTTTCTACTTCGATGGCTTCTGAAAGCTTTACATATGTCCATACTTACATGCATATACTACACATGAAATATTTCGCAATTTTGCATATCGCAATTCTGGGGCCGCTGTACGCTGCAGTCATTGCACAATGGAGCTATTTCTGTCACTTTGCCTCTTTTGCAGATATTTTCATATATGTATTTCTACTTTTATTTGCTTAACTTTGTCCAAGCCTCAGTGGGCGTGAAAACACTTTGAGTGCAGCAGCAGCAGCAACAACAAAGTAGAAACAGTCCCTAGTGTTGCAAGTGTTCATTGCTGCGCAGAAGTAGTTACCGCAAATATATGTGCACATACATTCATATGGGAATGTGAAGGCAGGCATTTTGTATGAGATTTTTATAGTTGCCACTTGTCGCGAACTAAAATAGCACTAACACACACCAGCGAAGGAGAGGATGAATGTGAAAATAAATAAATTTTATTTAAATTTGCAAGTGCGAGATAAAATAATTGTCACTGGTTGCGGCTGTTGCTCGCGGTGCAGTTGTTACCGTTGAAGTACTGCAATTGTTGACACTGCTAGCAAGTGCTCGTACATACATACTACACATACATACTACACATTCGTACATACCAATGTATGTACATATGAATACGACTTTGCAACGTTGGCTCAGTGACAGCTGTTAAATGTTATTTTGCAGTCCATTACCCTGTGGTTTTATTGTCCATTACTATTGTAGCTCTCAACTGAACCAATGCTGTTGCTGTTTTTTATTGCATTGTTATTTGTTTGTAGCTGTAATTTTAGTTGCTGATATCTGAACTGAAATTATGAGAGCCACTTTGCAAAGTGTAAAAAATGCATAGTTATTTTTGGGTTGATAAAAAGTCTGACGAGCTGTAAAGGAAGCGGCCACAAAGGCTTTTAAAATTCATTTTTTGTATAGCATTAGCTACAGAAATTAAAATTTTTTAATGCCCATTACTTACAGATATTTAGTCACTTAAAAACAAACCGCCAGGATTATGTAGTTGTGCAAACGCAAACAATTTCATTTATTTAATCAATTATTTTTCAATTCCATTGACGAATACCTAAATGCCGATGGCTGCAAATGCATTCATATCTTTTTAAGTAGTTTGCTTAAATGTGTCCCAAATTGCTTTAAAAGTGATTAATTGCTGTCTTACAGATCAGGAAAACAAAAGACAGGACCTGCTTAAAGAAATATCCAATGCTTCCGATAAGATCGGAACATATCAACGTTGAAGTGACCTAAAAGCAAACGCATTTAAATGCCTATGAATTGTATTCTGTCGAAATCTCACATGGTACCTGTTTTCGGTTTAGAATTTTCTACATATGGGCGTTTCCATCGGAAGGTCTACCGCGAAAAAAAACAAAATTCATATATCCAACGTATTTATGGGCCAATTTGACTGCGTTTTGCAATGTATGCTGGTTATGTAAGCAGAAACATTTTTGAGAAAAATGGTCTTGCTTGCTTGAAACATAGAAAGTCATAGATTTCCAAAAGTTTACCCGCTAGATGCCGCTGAAGTCAAAACATAAAATAAATTCTACATAAAACTCATGTTTGTATTGCGATAAAAATTCATTTTAAAGCAATATTAACAAAAATATCCCGTTGCGACATGTCCCGTGCGACAGTGATTAAAATTAAATTTAATAAAGTAGGAATCATTTTTGGGTAAAATCAAAGCCATTTTTAGAGACATCAGGGCACAATATTCTAAAATTAGTCCAGTTGAAATATTGCCACAAGGTTTCGCTGAAATCGGCGTTTGAATTGTTGGCCGCGAGAACCACTTCTGTTTTTGTCACCTCTGAATGCCTTGGTTTTTTGCAATTATCTTGAGAACAAAAAGTTGCCCAAAATCAACTTTAGCACCAATTATAGGGCTAGTTAAGAGCTTTAAGCTAAACCTATTCTCAAAATATAAAAACGTTTTAGATTACGTTTTTTTCAGTTTGAATGGGTACGACGGTCATGTTCGACATGATGGAAATGCCCATGTGTATGTATGTACATGTAAACATAGTTACTAACATTCGTTCCCAATTCTGTGTATGCTTTCTATGTATAAGTATCTGAGCAAAGGTCAGTGGATGATTCATAAAAGAAAACTATGTACCTACATATTTTATGCGGGATAAGAGATATTGCAACTGCATAGAATGCGTTTGTGGGCAGGTGCCTGGCAATCCTCTAAGGCAGACCGACACAGGCACCAAAAATTACACACACAATGAAAATTGGTGACAGCTGACATTTTTGACAAATTCAATTGCCTTTGTCGCATGCACAGAGTATCATGTTTCAATGAGTATTGGATGAATGGAGAGGTTATGCAGTGAATTCCTAGAAAAGGGCGCAATTAACGCCTCTAATGTTAGCAGCTAATTAAATGACCTCAAGTAAAAAATGTGAGCTTAAGCTCTGACTAAATTTTCAGCGTTAATCATTTCATATGTACAAAAATTTGTTTTAAAATAAAACTTTGCATTTAGCTCTCAAGAAATACTAAACTATCATATACAAAAAAGCTCAAGAAATAAATAAATTTTTTCTATCAAAGTTTCTTAAACCAGAATGCAGCTCCCAAGAAATTCCGTAGATTTTGCACTACACTTTTCTAAAGATTTTTTGCTTGCCTGCTATTATTTCAAGCGACAGAGAGAATTACATATGGGCGTTTCCACCGGAAGGTCTACCGCGAAGAAAAAACAAAGTCATATATCTAACGTATGGGCAAATTCGAATACTTTTTGTAATATATACTGGTTATGTAAGCAGAAACATTTTTGCGAAAAATTGACTTGCTAGGTGGCGCCAGAGTATAGATATTTTGAAAAGTCGTAGTTATGGTCCAATTTGGTTCAAATTTGGCATATGTAGTTGAAACATAGTAAGTCATAAATTTCCAAAAATGTCAAAATATAAAATATATTCGACATAAAATTCATGTTTTTTTTTGCATTACAAAATCGGTGACGTGCAATAATGTCAATGGAATCAACGTCAATTGCCATAAATTCACTTTTGTAAGGGAATTAATGTCAATGACATTAATACACATTCCGAAAGTGAAATAATGTGAGAAGAGTTGTGGAGATAATGTTACTGTCATTAATACACAATTTCAAAGTGAATTAATGTCAGAAATGCTAAAAATCGCAAACTTCACGGTGACGTGTAATAAGGTATCCATGGACACTATTTCTTACCGTCCATAGACAATATTACCTTTTCGAAAGCGCAGTAGAATCCATTGACGTTACTGTGCTCTTTCAAAAAAATTTTGACAAAATCCAGTTTTAACATACATACATATGTACATAGTATACAGCTTTAAAAGTGCATAACACCACTGTGGTCCGCGTTTGCGCGGCGGGCCACCCCGCATCGCGTTGCGCCGTTCGCCCGCCTAGCCAAAGCGGTTTAAGCTGCATTTACATGGTATGAATTTGGTCATAAGCCATATGAATTTTCCTATAAAAGAAGCACCAACTCTATTAAGATGTGAATGAAAGCGATATATTTGTTTACTAGAGCTCTGACTTGCATTTTTGGCAAGTCATTTTCTTCTAGCTTCGAATTTTTTCCTGAAATTGGATGAAAAGATGACCAGAATTTAATGCAGAGTCTTTCAACCTTGATTTTTTGTCAATGCGCTGTATATTTGTGTTGTTTTTTTCATATCTTAGCTGCTTCCATTTACAAAATTTTTTGCACAAACAATTTCCTCGATTGGAATTTGTTTGTTAACGTTTTTTGTTTCTCAAATTTCAAACATTTGACATAGGCGTGAAAATTCAAATGGTAGAAATGCCACTCTCCACATTTTCTATGGATTTTATATCATCTTATTACAGTAAACGAGCACTTCTTGTGTATATATGTAAATCCATAGGTTTCTCGGAAACGGCTCTAACGATTTTGATGAAATTACGTGTACGGATAATTTTTTGCATTCTAAAGTTATCTAACGAGGTATTATCTCCGAGATAAATAGCATAAGGTTGTCACCTTTTTGAAATTGTTTATAAATTAAATAAAACATCCTAATATTGGTATCAAATGAAGGGTATTTTAAAAATATTCAGATATATTTTTGAATAGGGTTGTCACCTCTTTTCCATCGCATATTTGTTAAAATTTTTATTTAGAAAGTTAAGATACAATACTACGATTCATGAGTACTAAAATCAAGACCTTAAAATATGCTTCGCCTATATACATAGTAAGTATTTTCTCTCAAGATATTAGTGTAAGGTTGCCACTTATTTTCGATTATAAAAAATTTAACCAAAAACACTCAATATGGATATCAAATGAAGGGTATTTATGAGAACTTTCGAAGGGGGTTGCCACTTTTTTGGAATTGAAACGTGCATCCTTTTGATTTCAACGGGCATTTCTTTTGAATGTTCATATGTATGTATGTATGTATACACAGCTATATACACTCAAATGATCGGGGCATATTCATAAATAGGGTTGCCACCTAATTTTTAATATAACATATTTTTTAATCTTATTAATTTAAACGAGCAATTCTTGTTTATATTTAAATATGTCCATAGGTTTCTCGGAAACGGCTCTAACGATTTTGATGAATTTTTGTATTCAGATGATGTTTTGCATTTGAAGTTTATCTATATAGAGATAACACCTATCTCCGAGAACATTCGCAAAAGTATTTTAAAAATCCCCATTTCGGTGATATTTTCATTAAATTTTTTGTTTAAGTAGAAAATTAAGATATAATATTACAGTTCATTGGTACTAAAAGAAAGTTTTAAAAATTGCCTTTCATATATAGTAAATGTTATTCCTTAGGATATTAGTAGAAGCTTGCCACATATTTTCGATTCTACAAAGTTTAACTAAAACAACGCCGTATTGCAATCATATTAAGGGTGTTCTTTAGAATTTTAATTCAGAAATTTTTTCGTTGGGAGTTGTCACATATTTTTGTTTTTTTTTGTAATAAAACTTTATATCTTATTTATTTCCAAGAGTATTTTTTTGTGTGTATGCATGTATACATAGTGGATAAATAAACACTGAAAATATGTACTCTTCATCCTGGCGTATTTCTAAATAGGATTGCCACCTAATGTTATTTGTTCAATTTATTAGATTGAAAAAGTTAAAATTGGTTTTAATTTAATTCCAAAATATTCATTTTATAGAATTCTGAGGTACTGCTTAGGCTAAAATATTTACGCATTGACAACATTGTTTCCTATCGACATACATACTTTTTCAAATTTCAAAGCTTTTTATACCTTTCATGAACATGAAATGGTATATTAACTTTGGTCCGAGCCTAAAAAATTGTAAGTACCAGAAGGAGCAGAGATAGACCCATC
>JAPVRG010259243.1:22103-34299 GCA_029783565.1 Rhagoletis cerasi
GAGGGACTAGTTTGCGTTCAAACAGACAGACGGACAGACGGACAGACAGACAGACGGACATGGCTTAATGAATTCAACTCGTCAACCTGATCATATCGGTATACTTATTGATGGGTCTATCTCTGCTCCTTCTGGTACTTACAATTTTTTAGGCTCGGACCAAAGTTAATATACCATTTCATGTTCATGAAAGGTATAATTAATTGGTTAGTAGTCCTATTTACTGAATGATATCAACTTGTGCCTTCCTTTACTACCTTCAAGACATTATAAGCCTATATACATATATCATTCATCATTTGGTCTTAAACTTCTAAGCCTAAAAGAAGCACTGGTCACGTTACAAACATTTTAATTTCCTGTAGAATCGACCATTGTAAATACTATATTCAATATAAAGGTTTGTAAAGATTTATATTACATTAAAGATTTCAATTGACGTTGCGTATAAGCATTGAAATGCCACCACTTAAAAGTTGCGATTTCAAACTTAAGGCGCACATAAATAAATGCTTAATTTTCATATTGATACGAGCTACATACAAGTATGCGTGTTGGAGTATCATTGCATACATTTCGGCGTTGAAAGTAAAATTTATTAAGCACTCTGTGGTTTGCAGGGTGCAATGTTGTATCTTTCAAAGTTTAAGAACGTCCCAGCAAGAACAATATCTATTAAATTAGATGTGATTTAACCGAGTGCTTTACCAGATATTTCAATGAAAGTTTCTATGAGTTTCTTAAGACCGAGTTGACAAAACTACCCGAAGCTTTTATACACGTGTGATCTTTTACCCCTTTCTTGCTAACACACTTAACTGTCAGGTGTGTGCGTAAGTATTGGTTTCAAGAGAAATTCTTTCAATGAAGTTTCAGGTAGCCGCTTCTTGCAGGGGTTTTTGTTCCAACTCAGCAAAAAATCTGGAATCGCTTCTTGTGGTAACGTGTTTACCCAATAAGAGAATGTGGAATCGAAAGAAATTGGTAAGCGCTTCCCCTTTCGCTCCTAAAATGCATTACTTTAACATTATGACTAATTCCTTCAAGAACACGTTGCCACCTAAGTGTTTCCAGATTTTTTGCAGGGAACATATTCTAGAAAGTTTTACTTAAGTATAAATTTAGAATGTCTAAACTGGGCCCGAATCACGGCATCCGTGATCGTAGAAGGCCTAGCTTAGCTAAAGTCATGCACTGATTTTTGATTTTGCTTTCCATGTTTCCTCCTCGAAAAAATGAGTGTCAGCACATACATATGTACAAATCACTCTAACAAAGAAATCAAAAAAAAAAAACGTCACTGCATTATTAGTTAAATGTGAATCCCATAATTAGAAATAACTATGAAGACACAAATTCTCCTCGTACCATCAAAAAGTTTCAGCTAATGTGAAATATGTAACGAAAAATTACACTGAAGACGGCACAACGTCGAAACCGGTTTGTCGCTAAACCAAACTTTTTCCAAAGCAAATTAAATTTAGGTGACATTTTTTCTTAAAATAATTTACTATTTAAATTAAGATTTTCATCAATGCAATGCGGTCAAACCTTTTCATAATGTCCAATGATTAAAGTAAAATCAATATTTTGTTATATTAATTAATTCAATATTTATTTAACTACCAAATTCTAGTTTGTCATTTTTTATCATTCTTACATATTTACACAAACACTTTTTCGACAAACTTTAATGTTCTTGTACATTCATACATACTCCCATATAGTATATGTACATATTTATGCTACCTAGAATTTTTGATTTACATATGAATATTTATTATTGAAGTATGGTTGTATTTTTATTTACAAAAAGTAAGTATTAAGCGCTTACATCTTAAACAATATTAGAGTAGAATTTAAGATAATTTTTTTTTGCGTTGCTAAGTAATTGATGATGATTTTGAATATTCATGCATCTATAAATATGTAACATTTATACATATCTAAAGCCGTAACGTTTCTTTTTATATAGGGTAAAGCTATGTATGCCAATATATGTTGCTAAAGGCAGTGGTGATCAGAGGTCTGAAATTTATTTAGATGAAAAATACACGAAAATAACTTTTCGAGAAAAAAACTACTTTGAAGGTAACAAGTAAATTTAATTTGTACATACATTTGCATTAGTTTTTGAAGTGAATTTGTGAAAATCGAAAAGCTAGTAATACGCGAAAATTTTAAATTTCGGTGATATACTTTAGAGGAATTCTGCTTCAGGAGGCTCAAAAAATTGATTTATTTTTTGCAATAACCGACTCCTGTGTTATTGAAAAAACTTTGCACAACGTTTGAGTGTCCAATTCTAACATTGTGTTTCTGAAGATACTGCGCCTTTTAGCGTTGGCGCTCAGCGAAAAGTGTGGAAAGCGAAAAGTTTGAAGAACGTTTTCTCCACTTTCCTTTTTTACCGTCTCTCTTAATCGAAAAAAGAAATATACGGGACACATCGAAATGACTGAATGGTTGTTGCCTACAGTTGCAAATCATCTTTTGTTTGAATGTAGAAGATTATAGAAACAATTATTTAAAACCTCTTTTATTTTAAGTTGGCGGATTTTCTTATCCAAAAATACTTAGCGCTGGTTTCTCCATATAACTTAAGTTAGCTTCGATTTTGTGCTAAGCTTTTTTTCAGTTTCTCCAACTGAGCGACTTTGTCAAGGTAACATGGATAACATGATCCGCGCCTCTCTCTTTTACGACTTGGCAGCACAGAAAGTTCAGGGGGCGATGAACAGGTACCACTAGTTAAGTTAAAAATGCACCGCTTTGAATTCAGGGGATTTATTGTACATGCTTTTATAAAACTAGCTAAAGTGCAGTGTTTATAAGTAAAAAGTGTTAATCGTAATTTAAGAATCATATATCACGCAAACACAAAGCAGGCACTAACATTTATTGGTTTTCGAGTGTTGTATGAATTTAAAAAAAAATCACCTAAAATTTCTTCATAAATACCCATACAAACTTTTCGTAGCAGTGGCACTATGGGAAAATGTTATAAAGAAATGAACCTTTTGACAGCGCCCTCACGAGAAAAAAAAGAGTTTCGGACCATGTTATCCGTGAAGGTAAGTTAAGTCAAGAATAAGCTGATTAAAAGGTAGGCTAACTTTTGGCTTAGCTTAGCCTAGATGGTGAAAATGAATAAGTCCAAAAAATGGCTAAACTAAGTTGAGTTGGAGAAATCGGTGCTTACTTTTTTGTTCAGACCAGAAACAGTTAAAATATTGCAAATTATTTTGGTCTCCTTTTAGTTCCTCTTAAAGTATAAAGATTATAAATTAGTTCAACTTCATTTTCGACAAGAGAAACATGTTGGACCTTGCCCGCCAATCAGCCTAGGCGCTCTTCGAATCTGCTTATAAATTTTATGTTTTACTTTGAAAAAAAAAAAAAAAAAGAATTATAGTGGAGAGTATTGAAATTTTATTCTATCTACAATATTAACTTTCACTGAAGTTTCGCTTTCTTATAGCGTGATTTCGCAACTTCAACTTCACTTGCTGTATAAACTTGAATGTCTTCGCCAAGTTTACATGTAACGTAAAAAACTATTGCGTTCCCTAACTCGCCAGAAGTTGCAAGTTTTTGCCAGAACTTACCAGAAAGCGTTCCCATGCTCGGCTCTTGGGCAAATAAGAGACAAATGAGAGCGTAAATGACGTACGCTCTTTGTCAGAAGTTACATGATTTTAGTCGAAGAATTTTTGCTGGTAAAATCAGATACAGTGTCGAACTCTCAGCTGTTGTGTATTGTCAAAGCAAATTGAAGGTTGGGTATGTAAACAAAATGAAAAACACATCTGCCTACATCTGAAGAAAAAGCAGACAGGTAAAACTTCAAAAGCTTCAGAAAAATTCCAAAAAAGTCACAAAGGATCGCCTCAAAATCTCAACAAATTTCACAGAATTCCGAAAACCGCTGAAAATGTCTTGTGAAAATCCCGAGAAATCTTAAGGAGTACCGAAAAAACAGGTATTTTGCGAAAATCCAAAAATAGCAATACACTGTACCAAAAGCACAACTACCCTGCAAACCATGCTTTCAGAGTTTTCTGAATAGTAGAGAGACCTTAAAGAATTTGTAAAGAAATCAGTATTTCCTTTCCGATTTTTAGCCGAATTTTCTAAGAGGAAATTTACTGTGCACACTTCGATTTGCTTACGAAATTTCGAAAGAAAATCGCTGCGCTGTGAGGAACTTTTCCGGATTTTTTTTCAGAATTTTTTTAGATTTATTTTAAAAAATCGTACATAAATTTCTTTACGAGTTCGTGTCAACCGCTTCATATGATTTTCTTTAAATATTCGTAGAAAAAATCGGAACAAATATCCGACATTCTTAAAGATTTCGTTAAGATTTCGGGAACTTTGGTTTGCAGGGTAGTTACAGCCTGTCAAAAATACACATGAAAACTGCAAAAACACGAAGAAGAAGATGAGTTGCGTTACTCTTAGATATCTAACTAGTTAAGCACGAAAATAAAAATTAAGGTGGACCCTTCTTCTTCTTCGTTCCAATTTTTTTTTTAAGATTCTTGAAAAGGCTCTCAGTTTAGGTCCGCTGAAGCAGGATCCCCCTTTAACCGAGAAATGTGAAAAAGTAAAAACTCGAAAATATAAATATTTCATACATTTGTATGAACCCTTATTTTGTTCCCTTATTTTGTATGTCTTAAAACTTTTACGTTCATACAATAGGGTGGTTCTTAAAATATCAACATCTAAATTTTTTATGGGGCACTCTTTTATCTTGTGCAAAAACGCGCAAAGTACAGAAATCCACGTAATTAAAAAAAAAAATTTTAAGACTTGCTAACAATGTTTGAAAAAATAGATTTTTTTATATCGTAAAAATTCGAAAAAAAATATTGACATTTGCTAAGTATAACTCAGCGAGTTTATGAATATATTATGAATAAGTTTCAATAATATGTCAAATTTATTAGATTTCAAGTGAACATTTTTTCGAATTTTTGCGACGATTTAAAATAATTAAAATTTGTTCAAGCCCTGGTGACGATTCCTAAAATTTATTAAAAACATTGCAATTTTCATGGATGTCCTTTTTTTGCACGTAGCACAAGATAAAGGGGTGCTCCATACAAAATTTAGATGTTGGCATTTTAAGGACCACCCTAGTGTAGAATGTAAAAATTTTAAAAGCCAGTTTCACGAAAGAAATTTAAGTGAAAATTAATTTTTTTTTACTTGAATTTAATATAGAAAATGGCAGAAAAAAAATTATTTTTCACTTAAATTGCTTTCGTGAAACCGATAGTAAGATTTTCAAGTTTTTGAAGTTTTATCTTCTGTATATTCAAATTATGAAAACCTGACGATTTTTTGCATAGTAGTACTCAACTCTTTTTGAAAACTGTAAAGCCATGAATACTAAAGTCTGCGCAGATTTTGGCTGAGGCCCTAAAATGGCTGTTTCCGTAGGTTAGAAAAAACCAACCTAGTTTTCCAGACGTCTCCATGTTCCAATTTTTTTACGTGTTCTTAAAAAATAAATCCCACTTCTTTATAAAGGTTATAAATTCAGTTTCGCAAATTTGATAGCAGCCTTAAATTACATGGATCGCAAATTTGCTTTGTTAAATAAATGTTACTTTCATTTCTTTTAGTTAATCTATTTTTCACCTGACACTAACAACTAATGACTTTGTATAATTTGCTTTATCTATGTACAACAACGTACTTTTCATACTCTGGAAAAAATAATAATTACATTTAACAGCTGCATTCTGTAAGGGCTAAAGTATAACAATTTACATAAAATAATAACATATACTAAACATTATACATATTGCTGAAGTTATATTTACAAAACTAAGATGCTAAACTATTACATACACACATATGTACATACTTTTGTGTTTATAGTACAAAAACTTAGCTTAATCAATTGTGTGCATTGCTTGATGGCAACAGTTTGCTAAACATACATATGTACATATAAACTCACTTAAAATGCAAATTTGCTATGCTTTTTGATAAACTTCTTCAAGCCAAAACCAATGGCAGCTAAATTGTAACAAATTCCATATTTTATATTAAACTAATTTACTTAAAAATGTAAGTGCTTAGTTGTTTCGTTTTAACTATCTCAGTTTGGCATTGTGTGCGTTATTGATTGTTGTCGCTTTTCGGTTTCGTAAGGCAAATTGGTAGCTAATGCTGCGTGAAGAAGTTGGATCGAGAGCGATATATTAAATCTCAGACAACTATTCGCAGTAAGCGAACTATTTGTTCAGTCCAAACATATTCATAAATATCGCTTCTAAGAAATTTAGACATTCTGCTCCCTCCTCCGAGTGCCATCCACGCTTTTCCTCTTTAAAAAACACATCCGTTAGATTGCCCGATTACAGCTCTGTTGTGGTCTCCACCTCGGAGCGGTCCAAATCGTTTAAATAAGAGAAACCCAGTTGCCCATAATCGCGCTTACCGAATGTGACATTTTCATTGGTGGCGCTTATGTGGCTTAGGTCACCATTGGAGCTGAAACGCCAATAAAAGTAATACATATGTATATATGCATATAAGTTTGGCAAAAATAACAATAAATATTTATTCTTTCAAGCCCTACTTACCGCTGAAAAAGTGGATTCGTTATCGGCACATCCGCATAGGCGCGACTATTGTGATGATGATGCTGATGATTATTGCGCCCCAGCGTGTGTGTCATAAGCTCGCCCGCATTTCCACTGCTCTCAGCACTACCGCTGGCGTTGCCATTCAAAGCGTTCAGCCTATTTGGCCCGCCAAATGTATTCCCCCGCCGCCCCATTGTGCTGTAGCTGTTGTTTTGTAAATTCGCTAAATTATTACGACTCACAGCATCTAACTTAAAGCCACCATTCTGATAGTGAGTGGCGCCATTTTGATGTTTGAGTCGCCCCAGCGTCAATGTGCCGGGCAGCGTGCCATTTGCAGCCGCCGCCAAAGGATTTGCATTGTTGCGCGCATTCATTTCGAGTGTACGATTGAATGTATTCTGACGATTATTCATGCCATTTAGGTTGTTGTTATTATTGTTGCTATTGTTGTGCGCCATATTGTTAAGGTTGTTGTTGTTATTGTTGCGTCGCAAAGTGGTGATAGTAGCTGTTGTCGCATCCGAGTGCGATGGACTCGCCTGCCCGGCGCTCGTGCCATTCTCTTTGTGCGTGATGTAGCTGACGTTATCCAAGGAGAAAGCATGATTCTTGGCGCTAAAGTCTAGCTGCAGATCATCATCACCATCCGGTGGCACAGCCATGGCTAGCACTTGTGTTTCGTACTCCTTCATGTTGGCGACAGAATCGCCAGAATTGGTTGCTTGCGAATTAACGATGACAGGGTCGTAGCGCGTTGGACTGGGCGCTGCATATTGGCGCATGCGTTGCTTGAAGTTCTTGTACCTGTTGCGGAGGGAACGAAAAGTTAAGAAAAAAGTGTGTTTAAAAAGAGGTGAGAGGTACACTCACTTCGACCAGGAAATGCAAATATAGATAATGCCGATTGTGCCGAGTATGAGTATGATGATCGAGATCGCGATCAGCGTGTAGGGGAAGACGTCGTCATTGATCGCAATAGCCGCTTTCACCTGCAAAGTTAGATTAAATATTTTTTTTTTATTAAAAGTACTACGCAGTCATATAGTGTTCTATATCTTCTCTACCCACCTTGTGTACTTGTTGCCTCATTTCGATGGGCGCATATATGCCCTCGGCGGTGGCGTGTGCCACACCGGACGCTGCGAAATTTAGCTCAGCACGTGCTGTTGGTTCCAGCAGCGTTTCGTGCACCGTAGTGTCATTTCGTGTTAGTATTTGTTCGGTTTTCGGGTCGATTAGGTAGAACCAAACATCTGTCGCAGTTGGATTTTCAATGATGGTGCCATTATCCGCTAACAGCTTACGATTGCTGAAACGTTCGATGATGCTTATAAGCCCATTGGTCTTCTCTTCCAACAACTCTTCCAGTGCGCTATAGTGGCTGCGTAATTCATTAGGCGGTGCATCAGAGAAGGCCAGAGACATGCGATTCTGATCGGTGATCTGGTTGATTACTACGCGTGCGCGCGTGTGATGTGAGCCCAGCTCCTGGCCATCGTTATCACGCGCCTCTACATAGAACATCATCGGAAAAGTGGCGCCGTCTTGGAATAGTTTGGCGGTGCGCAAGATGCCTGTGTCCTCGGTCATGACGAAGTAAGTTGTGGGCTGTTTGAAAAAACAAAATTAGTTCGATTGCGTTAAAAATAATTGAATGCTATGACTTACCAAATGCTCATCGCTGATTGTGTTGTCCTCCTCATCGTTAATCTTGTAGCGTATCATGCCGTACTTTCCTGAGTCCCGATCGGTGGCGCGCACTTGCAGTATGGGTGTATCAATGTCTGTATCAGGCGCCACTACCGCATAGAAGGTATCTTTGTGCGTGTGTGCACGATTGAAAATGAACTCTGGCGCATTGTCGTTATCATCCTGCACGATGATTTTTACTACGGCCACACTCTTCTGCGGATTTACGAAATACTTGTGTGAGACGAGCCGGATGCTCAAAGAGTAGGCCGTTGTATTCTCATAGTCCAAGTGCTTCACCAATCTCACACCGCAGCCATGATCTTCGGTGGTTATATCAAAGTAACTCAATTCGTTTCCGCTCACAATTTCGCATTTGAAGCTGGCAGTTCCGTCACGCGCCTTCTTCGAATTTATCACCTGTATAACTTTTATGGTTGCATTAATGCCAGTCGTCTCAGGCACACCCGTTGTATAGCTGTCGTCGCTAAATGCCAAGCCCACACTCTCAGGACTCATTATCGCACCGTCAGTCATTTTTCCCTCCATCATGTTGCCCTCGTTCGGATCGGCCAGCAGATGGCGCACAAAGACAGGCAACGTGGCCACGGAACTCAGCTGTGGTTCACCCATATCGTAGGCGCGTATGTCCACCTGATACTCGGTGTCTTCCTCCTTGCGTAGCTCATCTCTTATCCGCACTGCTCCGGTGTCAGCATCCACTTGGAAGTATTTCAACGCTTTGCCACGTCCCACCATCTCATAGCGCACCACATTTCCCGGCGACGAACCATCACCATCTATGGCGGCCATTGTTGCAATGCGTGTGCCGATAGGTTGATCGTCATTTACCGTCACTGGCTCTGGTACCGCAGCGAAGACTGGGCGCACATCATTGCGATCATCTACTTCGATATTGATGCGTATCGTATCGCCTGGCCCATCGCCATCATTCTCAATTGTGCCTACAATGAGTTCGTGTTGCTTCTTTTTCTCATAGTCCAAACCGTTGGTGGTGCGAATTTCGCCCGTTTTTGGCAATATTTTAAACAGATCCGTTGCACCCTTACGCAAAACGTACGTGATCTGCTGCACGGTGTCTGGGTCGTAAGCCTTCACGGTCGCAACTAAGTAGTTAGCCTCATTTTCGGGAACGTGCACATCGATGCGTGCGTCGGCAAACTTAGGCACCTCATCTGGTAGATCGCGCACCTGCACGGTAACACTGGCTGTGCCAAGTCGCGCATCTGGCGCACCATCCTTGGCCGTCACGACGAAGCGGTACTCCTTCTGACGTTCGTAGTCCAGTGCACTGGCGGTGCGTATCTCGCCGGACTTGCCATCAATGGAGAATGGTATATCATTCGGCACGGAGTATGTAATTTCTGCATTGATACCCTCATCGGCATCTGTTGCATGTACGATGCCAACAAAAGCATCCTTCTTGCCTTCGTCCACTTCGAAAACGTAGGGCAGTGTGGACTCATCGAACTCGGGGTTCTTGTCGTTGATGTCGGTTACTTTGATGTTGACTGTAGCGCTACTCGATAGCCCACCATTGTCTTCGCCCTTCACAATCAATTGATAGCGTGTTAAGCTTTCGCGATCCAATTTGCGTATAACCATAATGACACCGCTCTCTTGGCCCACAGCGAATTGACGTAGATCGTTGCCCGACATAATGGAGTAGACCACCGGATCGTTCTCGGGGTCTTCGGCGTGCACCACAGTTACGGTGGAATTGATCTCGGCGCCTTCGCTCACTTGCACCTCATAGATGGGCTTGACGAACTTCGGTGGCTTGGTGTTTGGTCCCGGTGTAACTGAAATTTCCACAATTGCCTGCGATGACAATCCACCGTTATCGGTGGCCTGTACAGTTATGCTATATTGTTCACTAGCTAGCAAGCGACCTCTCGTCTCAATCTCACCAGTTTTTTCATCGATAGCAAATTTCTGCAGGCCATTATTGGACACATGGTAGATGGAATAAGTAATGATTGCATTTGCGCCCTCATCATTGTCGGTGGCTGTGACCTTAGTGACCAGTCGTTGGCCATCGCCAGCTGTAATCGTGATGGGTGGTACCATCGCCAACTTGGGTGGGTTATCGTTGACGTCACGCAGATGCACGGTTAGGCTGAGCGGGGCGCTGGCTGCATTAGTGCGCGGTTCACGCGCAACCACTTGGAACTTGTAACGCCCAGGTGCAGGCGGATCACGATCCAAACCTTCTTCGTTGACAACCAAAATGCCGTCGTTAGTGACATTGAAGGATGGTGTAGTCAACTCGTAAATGTAGTCGGGCTTCGGATCATCCTCACCCAAGTCATCGTCTGTAGTTTTAAATGAGATGGGCCGGCCATTTATATCAACTACGCGCGTACCTATTGGTGAGTTTTCATCTACATAACCTTCAATATCGCTGGCAGATATGACTGGCGGATTGGCATCCACCGGCTTTACTGTGATCGACAACTTAGCCGTGGTAAAGCGTTTGGCCATGGATACCTCTTCAGCTTTCACAACAATGCCATATTTCTTGGCCGTCGATGTGTCAACTGCCTTGATCTGCTTCAGCACGCCCGTCTGTTCGTCGATCTCAAAGTAGTCTGCATAATTGTTGGGCATACCGCTGGCAAATGAATAACGTATGGGCGAACTGATCGTGTCCAAGTCGACGGCCTGTATGCGTTCGGGCGTGACAGTGAGCACACCTTGCAGCGAACCCGCAGGCACTGACGCGGAGTATTCAGGATTGATGCAGGCGCCATCGAGTAGCACACAACCGCGATAAATGAATGACGGATCTTGATCGTCCGAATCGGCAATGTTCACGGTCAGCGTGGTGGTCGAGGAGAGCCGCTCAGAAACATTACGCGCACGATCCTAGAAAAAAAATTAAAGAAAGAAAGAATTATGCATTAGAGTGGTTTAATCACCATTAATGTCAGCTTAAGATAGACAAACTTGTAAATGGTCAAACATAATTAAAATGTAAATGCCACGATCGTTTCGCAAATGGAATTCGTCGCTAAATAACCGTCACTTTATGGCCATAAACTAACCTGTCGCGTTTACAATATAATTAAGCAGTTTAGCGGCGAAATTCGTATGCGTTCAGCAGCCTTTGGCCGAGCGGGTGTTGTTCGCTGAATTATTTTGTTAGTGGCGTACAGTTCAGGCTATTTTTCACGCGCTCACTTTGCTGCTCGACAAATGCAATTTAAATAATAGCGCGCATGCGCAATGCTATAAATTTAGCTTCGTCGCCCGTTATGGCGGTTAGAATGGCACTTTGACCATGGCACACCGTTGGGCTGGCACAATGCTGCTGCTGCTGCTGCTGCTGCTGCTACTACTAAAAAGGCAGCTAACAGTGGCCAATGGCCAGTGGCGCGTCCAATCAATAGTTGTCTTTGCCATTTGCAGCCTTTAGCTGAGTTTATTTAGTTGGTTTGCCTTATTTTTCGTGGCAAAATGAGACTTGCGATCAACAACCATTCAATGTGTAAGTCTCTTGACTGCGATAATTGAATCAAATCTTTCAAGTTTACTGCTGTTAAGTGGTTTGGTATTAGTTTAAAGTTTTGGTTTATAAATTTTGTGAGCGTACTGTTAGCACCGAATTCTGAATGAAAAATATTTTTGACGCTGGAATGTTGTACTTGAAGGTTTACTTGTTTATTTCTGATGGGGTCAGCATATGATATTGTCAACAAAAGATTGTATTAAATTATAGTAAGAAACGTGTTACCGCTCAAGACTCAAATAGTAATAGCGCTATTTTATTGCGCATGAAGAAGAACCAGCAAAATAAAGTATTGCAGGTAATAAACTATAACAAAGCGCACGATAAAGCTTACTAAAGAAATACTTTTGATAAGAGATTCCAT
>JAPVRG010259244.1:0-12752 GCA_029783565.1 Rhagoletis cerasi
TATGGTGTCAAGTTAGCACTACATACCATTTTTTCTTAAAAAACGAAAGCTACAAATTTTTTCTTTCCACAACAAATTTACAACAAAAAAGCTACAATTAATGCCGTTGCAACATTTTCGATATCTCAACTCTAACGACAAGGGGGCATGGTGTCAAGTTAGCACTACACATCATACTTTATTCGAAAAACGGTAAAGTCGATTTTTTCCTAAAAAACCAACGCTACAAATTTTTTTTCCACAACAAATTTACGACAAAAAAGCTACAATTAATGGCATAGTAACATATTGGATATCTCAATTCTATCGACTAGGTGTACGGTGTCAAGTTAGCACTACATACCATTTTTTCTTAAAAAACGGGAGCTACAAATTTTTTCTTTCCACAACAAATTTACAACAAAAAAGCTACAATTAATGCCGTAGTTAACTTTTTCAATTTCGAAAAGTGTAGTGCTAACTTGACACACGTCATACATAGATACATATACTAGAAAGAAAATTACTCGATAAGCAAATTATAGCCGCGAGTGGGTTAAATCTTAATTCTGACTGTGGTCACTGAAAAAATTCACAAAATCTTTTTAGGTAATATGTAGTTAAAGTAGTTGCATCAGTCTTATTCTGAAAGACGAACATAAAAAAATTTTGGGAGAACTAATCTCAAACGTTTCAATGAGTTAGAAATGAGGTGAATTCGTTTGAGTTACATTGTGAAGTTTCCAGCCAGAATTTTGCAAAAATGGTTGCTTTGTTTATTGCTAAAGGCTGGCTTTCACTATGTCAAATTCAATGGCATTTGTCGTCAAATGGGACTAAAAAACGATCCATTTAGATCGGAATAGGCCTTCAGTCATGTACATGCGTTGCTATAACGGCTATTTGCCCGTTTTGTGGCCCATAATATAATCGGTAAAGGTATGGACAAAGGAGATAAAGTTGTGCCAAAATATGCCGACAAATTTTGTCTTCAAAATATGACATAGTGAAAATCAGACGTAAGAACAAAAGTTGTTTTTAGTAAAATCGTAAAAAGTAGAGAATGTTTTGAAATGGTTGAAGTAAAATGAACCAAAAAAGCTATTCAACCAGATCTTTTATAACTTAAGCCTTAAGCGCGGTCTTTCACATGCCACTTGAGTTGGATGGAAAAATTGACGAGGGATGACGGGAAAATCGTTCCACATTACATCATACTCCTACCCTCTCGGAAACGCCAACAACGAAAATGAGAATATGTTACTACATACAACGGTGCATCAAACAGTTAAAGTTGAAAATCATGAGGAACCTATTCTGCTGAGTGACAGAGTAAATATTCTTCTAGAGGTTTCTTTTGTAAGATGATTTCAAGGGAAATTTTACAAAAACATATTCCTCCCTTTAAAATCCGGTTTCGTGGGACATTTAAGCACCCATTCATGTAGTTTTGACTTATTTCTGGCGTTCAAGTTGAATTTTCAGCTTTGGTGTATTCAGAGGCAGTACAGTTTTATGACAAAATTTTTGATAGTACATTTTAACTCGTTATATCCCTTTCATGGGTATTTTTTTCGCCACCTTCAACAAAAGACACTAAAAGGGCCCATGTATTGAATTGTTAGAGAGTTAAAATGTTCAACGTCGTATTTTTATAAGATTTTATTTAACTTCACCTGTATGTCCAATTTTTCAATCAATATTTCACCAAATTTCCGATGAGATAGAGATTTGAAACTCCAAACTTAGCTCATAACCCAATGAAAATGCAATATGAAAGATGATTTAATCCGCTAGCTGTCGCAGGAGTCGAGATATGTAGATATGTAGGAAGCTTGTTTTAAAATTATTTTTTTACTATTAATTTATTTCTTAAAACTTCTGAAGGCACCCTATATTTAAAATGTGAGAATCACATCGCTTCCTATGGCGATTTACAAAAATAATGTGCAAAAGGGGGTAAACTTTGATGACGATTAAGTATATTCTTTTTTTGATCCCTTCTACCAGAATTAAAGGTGGACAACTCAGCAAATTTAAAAGAGTTGACTCGATGTCCCCAACTGAATTTAAGGCGTCACCTCATTCAAATAACTCATTTGCCTCTTTGTATGTTACACTCGTTCGTATTATAAGTTGCGTTCCAGATGTTCGCGATATTCACGTTTTGCAGTATCAGCCGTTTTTCGCTATTAATAAAACTTATGGTAGACGACAACCCTGAATGACTTCGTGTAAAAACCAGCAAATCGTGAAGCATCTGGAACAGGCTTATAGACTTTTTGAATGTCATGTCTCGATTCATATTTTGAAACTTAATGCCAGGGTTGCGATTTGGATCGCAAATTAACGGAAATTTGCTAATTAATTCACTTAAAATTTTATTAAAATTCATGTTTTCGTTAAAATAAAATCTGAACAATTTAAACGACACAAATTTTAAGTTTTTTTCTCCACGTAATTCTCCCTAGAAATAATCAGCTGATTTTGTTATTCAGTGTAGCACAAGACGAATTCATGAATTCGTCTTGGTGTAGCAACTGCAAAAACAAAACGCAAGGCTTCCATGCTAAACACTGTAGCGAAGTGAGAGAGTTATATGGACATAAATCAGCCACCATTATTCAATTGAATCATGTGAGCCGCGAAACATCAACTGAGTAACTGAGTTAAATTTTTTTGAGAGGGAAGTCTGAGTTACCGATTCACTGGAAAGCTGAACTCTGAGTTGAGTTACCCATTTCTAACCAGAATCCGTCGTCGGTACATTGTTATTTTTTGTGTTGCACAGTGATATCAGATTTACTTTAAATGTAAATATAAAAATTCAGCAAAAATCGCGATCCCGAAATATTCATAATGTTTTTTGTTCGGGATTAACAAGTTGTCTCGGGATTGAGTGATTTGATTTAATGATTTTAAACTCGAGGTAGATATATATGTATTTACATATGTATGTACTCGTATGTATTTGTCTGCACAACTCTCGCTTCTGCGTTGATAACAAAGTGATTGAATGAAAACGCTTTGCTTTGTTTTGATGACCGCATTGGTTTTGGCTTCTATGTGTAAAATATACATATACATATCGCTAGCTTAGAGTGAAAAGTTGTTAAGTCCATTTTTTTTAATTTTTCAGGAGAGCAAAAAAACTTGCTATAGTCATTTTCTTCAACTATTTTGCAATACTTTGTATGCAACATTCTGCGTATGTAAAACAAAGCCCAACCTCCATACGATTCAGAAGTGTTTGTGTTAAGTAAAAGATTTCGTAATACATATTTTGGCCTTATCGAATTTCCTGTGCCTCTGTTGGACTTAATAAATTTGCATTTCATTAAATTTCAACGTGAAGAAATAAAACAAGTATCTTAATTCTTTTGGCAAGGATTAATTTTTAATTTCTCTTGCCTCCTAAATGAAACTATGAGTGTTTATAAAAAGTGGACTTAGCAACTTTTCACTCTAAGCTAGCGACATGTGTATGTACTATTTAAATGTTGATGTTTTGGGTGGCGTGATGCGCCACCATCAACCGCACATACAAAATTTAACAATTAAATTTAGCAATAAATTTTTTATTTTTTTTATTTTTGTTCCTATTACGGTATTTTTTAAATTTTTTCGAATTCCTCATAATAATACAGCAAAGCATTTTTTCTTTTATTAAAGTGGAATGTGTTTTTAATGCCACTTAATAAGTGGAAAAAGATTTAGAACTGGAATTTATAAAAGCCTATAAAAAGAGATAACCGCTGTTGGCATTGAATAGTTGTTGGTTTTATTCATAGCTTGTTTTTATTAGGCATTGCAATGACAAACAAGTTTTAGCGTTTAAAACAAAGGCCATATGGAAAAGGACTTAATAACTGTTATTTTGACTTTAATAGCAAAAGTATTATTTAATGTTCAACTTTGTTACTAAATTTTTTTTCATCTAATGCCCAGAAGAAATCTGGTTAACGCTATATTTCGAAAAATAAAACGACTATTAGTCTCTTGCAGGATGACGACGATACATTTATGTATCTGAAAGTTATAGAATTCCCGTATAAATTACGATATTTGCTTGCTATAAAGTTGCTCTAGTTTTCAACTATGTAGTTTCTCTATGTAGGTTCTCAGTGTGGACACTTCTAAATTGGCAGCAATTAACAGCTGATAAGTTATAATAGCTCAGTCATTAAAAGGCGGCGACTCTGTACTCAAATTATACACTTATGCACCTACCTACTTATTCAGATAGTAACTAATACTTTGTTTATTTTTAATTGTGGCGAAAAAAAAAAAATAATATTTAATATTTACTTTATAAATGTATAATGGTGTGACGAAGTCAATTCATACATATGTAGCATGTATGAATTAATGCATAACCGCGAATGACATATGTGTACTATTATTTTTGGTTCATTGAAAATACTTTTAAAAGCATTTAGTCACGTGTCTGCATTGTCTTGGGCTGCCTGATTAAAATACTTTATCGTTTATGTGTTTGTTTAAATGTCTAGTTACGAAATGTTATTTTATTATTTTTAATTACTTTTCAACTGTACTTGGTACTAACAAATTTTTTGGTACATTTTATTTGGCTAAAATTTGAGACAGCAACTATTTTTTCGGTTAGCCAAGTCGCCTTCAAATCTTTAGTAATACTCTAAATGAACTGGCAGCCAAGTCATAAAGATATTTTTGGTAACTGCGAAGCGTACGAACTTGCAAGGTTATATACATATGTACATAGCCGCTTAGCGACCGTAAACTCTTCTCATAATGCGCTGCCATCGCGAAAGCTCTGAATTAAGACGACCCTTCTTCTAATATGCCAATAAAAGATCGGTCGCTGAACCAGTGCGCGAAGTAGCACGATAAATCTGGCCTAGGCTCCATAAAAACAGAACCCAAGCTCTTTCGCAATTCTTACGCTCTCAACTGCGGCTGGTAATAGAGATGATTTCGATGCAAGCATTAGTACAATAAAATTAATTCTGGTTTCTCCAACTCAACTTAATTAGTTTAGCCATTTTTTGGACTTATTCACTTTCACCATCTAGGCTAACCTAAGACAAAAGTTAGCCTACTTTTTAATCAGCTTATTTTTGACTTAACTTACCTTGATTAAGTCGCTGCAAGAAAGCCCCCTAAAAATCTTGATTTTTTCAAAAAAATCTTCAAAATAAGATTTTAAAGCTACAAAAAATCTTTTCGATTTAAAAATACCTTCAAAGAAACACATAATTCAATATTGGCTTTACGGCTGTAATTAGCCTTTATTATGTTGATTGAAAAAAATTAACAATTTTATGTTATAAAGTCCTTTTTATATCACCTTAAAGTAAAAATTAATATTGCCTTCGTGGCATCACAGTTTATTTTCTAAGTCTATGAGTTTACAAATAATGAACCTACGCATAAAATATGTATGTACATTGAAAAAACTCGTATATATACATTTGTATGCATACAGTGGCAAAAATATAATTAGGGACGCGACAGTTTAGCAAGTTTTGGCTATTTTTCTTTTGTTTATTTAAAGTTTATTATTTTTTTATGAAAGCTTATGTAGGTCCAAACTTCGATCTTTGTACAAAAGTTAAGAAAATTCAACAAAGTTTTATAAAAATTTCGAGTTTTTAGTGCCAATGACGCTTCCACTGCTACATTGTAATTCCAATACTCATCAAAAACAACATTTTTCTTCTTCCTTCATTTGCTGCTTACAATGATGTAAGCATAAAATGTTAACAATTTTAACTTATCTTAAAAAATCTTACTTCATACACAAAAATCTTCCTTTTGAAGATATTTTCAGTGTAAAATTTTGCTGTTTAAAAAAATCTTGTTTTCAAGATTTTTAATAAAAACAGCACAAAAAATCTTCATTTTCAAGATAAATCTTGACTTATGGCAACGCTGCAGACAAATTAGGGAAATTTAGGCCTTTCAGGTTTTAGCTTAGTCGCCTTTCAGACACGTCAAGTACTTGAAAGCAATTCTCGTTCATTCTCTTTTGTGTTTTCTATTTGCTTTCACACGCGTCAACTTTATTGAATTCAAGTTCTTGGTACTTTAAACGGGAAGCAATGAAAAGATCAAAAGAGACAGGAAAACTTGAAACGACTTGACGGTACGGCGTTATCTGTACTCTTCTCCTGTTTTCTCACCTCCATCGCCTACGAACGAGCAGAATTGAAAGCAAGACTTGACCCGTCTGAAAGGCGACTTAGTATCCAGCTCTCAATAAAAGCAAAAACTCCGCTGTGGTGTAGTGGTTAGCAGTGCTCACTACCATTCCGCAGGGCCTATGTTCGAGCCTAGTGTTCGACCAAGATGTAAAAAAAAATTAAAACTAGAAGTTTTTCTAATAGCGGTCGCCCCTCGAGAGGCAATGGCAAACCCACAAGTGTGTTTCTGCCTTGAAAAGGCTTTTGTCTTATAATAACAGGACGCACATAACAAATTGGAGGAGAAGCTCGGCCAAATACTAACACATTGTGTAAGCGACAACCTGTTATTAAAAGTTTAAAGTAAAAGTATAAGCACCAAAATATTATTATTATTAAATTAAAATGTTAAATGGCGACCCCTACGTTGGGCCAAAAAAAAATTTTTTTTTCGAAATTGCTTTACAAAAATACTTAAGATTACACGCGCGTGCATACAAATAAGTGTTAAGCATTTATCTCCATTGAATTGCTGCTGTTAGTAAAAGTTTTGATAAAAAAAATTACAAAAACAAAACTTAACTAAAAGCGTTTTTCGACTTTTGAAACCTCTGGGCCAACACTTAAAAATAAAATAGCGACTCCTATATTCTTATAAAGTAATAAATATTCACAAATCATTTAAATAATATTAAAATTATCTTTGTTTCTTTTTTTGCAGATAAATTTTTTGATATGTCAAATTGGCGCACTCTTCCTAGCCTCGTTGTTCCGCTCGATCCTACATCCTTCCAGAGTATCTGCTCATGTGCGCCATATTTTCGCACTGACAGTTGGCCTGGCCTTTGGCTATTTTTGCTTTGGCCCACAAGCCATACATATCGCGGGACTTCCAGCCGTTTGTTATATTGTCATACGTACACAGAGTCCGCGCGTGGTGCAACGGTACGTATCTATGAGTAGCGTATGAGTAGCATGTATGAGTGTTTATTTTAGTTGAAGTGCACAAATATTTACATGCATACATATGTACGTCAACATAAAAGTTTTTAGTGTCATAAATTCTTTTTTGTACTGCAATTTTCATACATGTACATATGTATATCTACTCACATATTTTTTATTAAATATTTTAAAAAAAAAATTTTTCTTTCTACTTGCAGTAATGTTATGCTTGTCGCCATGACTTACCTGTTGTGCATCCACCTGATTAGGCAAATATACGACTATGGCTCCTACTCGCTGGACATTACCGGTCCACTAATGATAATTACACAAAAAGTAACAAGTTTAGCGTTTAGCATACACGATGGCTTTGTGCGACAGCATAAGGTGAGTGCGCAACATACAAACATACAATGTACATAAAATATGTACGAACTAATGACAGGATGTAAAGCAGCTCGCAAAGCAATAGTGAAGTAATTAGGTTCGTGCGTGTGTGGGTGTGAAGGATGTGAGAGAAGCTTAGAAAGCTTGTCTGCTTTTATTCTGGTTTTTTTGTTAAATTATTTTTTATGATTAAGTTTATTTACTTATTTATTTATTTATTTTTTTGTTTTTTAATCATTTTCATCATCTTCACATTTTATCCTTTTCAGGACCTTACAAAAGCACAACAATATCACGCCGTTTATAAGCTTCCATCGGCGCTCGAGTATTTCTCGTACGTTTTGCACTTCCAAGGCCTATTGGCCGGCCCATTGGTATTCTACAAAGACTACATTGACTTTGTCGAAGGCTACAATCTACTTAAACGACCATCGGCCAATGTAAGTAGAACAAGTTCAAGCGCCCTTTTTTGCATGCTAATTATGTAAACAAGCATGCATGTATGTATTTACATATGTGCAATAAATTAATTACTATGTGACATATGTACATATGTATGTATAGGTATACATATTGATGTACAGTTTAGAGTAGGGAAGCTATGCTTATGATTAAACGAAGACAAACTTAAAAAAAAGTACGAAATGTCATATCTGTTGACTACATATACATACAGCGACAGCAAAGATTGCGAATGTCCACTGAGTTAAGATCAGCCAGACACTTAAAATTTGATTTTTTTTTGGCCAGGACAAGCATAGAGAAAATGCCTAACACCCTTCACCTCTTCAGTGTCTTTGCAGGTATGATAGTAATCGTTTTCGGTGTAGCCCATCCGTAAAGCAACACAGCACTGATAAAGAAACGATTAAGGGAAAATACAGATTTAAATTTTTGGTGTGTTGTGGTGTACATTTTTGTCATCTATCGCCAAATTTTGTATGGAGACAACTCCGTTTTGGACTTGTGCGATATTCAGTGTAATTTTTTTTAGATCTTTTATCACTGAAATATGGACAGATCTGCCTAGTAACACTTTCGTATTTGTTTGTTTGCCAATGCAATAAATACTTATCTGAGTTGGGTTTTAACTGAAAATATGAAACGCCTGTACTGCGCGCAGAGCAAACTAGCCGTAGTTTCATTCAAATCCTTGCGAGCTCGTCAGCTGCGGAGCTTCCCGAGATTCCACGTTGTCCATGAAAACTTACCGTAGGACGCACTCGGATCTCTAATCACAGCTTAGCTTTCAGATTCTTTTTTTGTAACTATTAGTACAGTATACTAAAATTCATGAGTTATGTTGCGGCTGAATCCCATAGCCGATCTCGTTGTTCAACTTTGAGCCAACGTTGAGAATAGAAGTGGACAGTAAATCTATTCTAGTGAATAAGCTGTTTTTAAAGCAGAATAATGGGGCACTTACTAACATTTAATTCACGAAAATCTACCGAAATTGTGTCCGGAACGGAACTTTATGCCTCTATAGGTGAGGTTGCATTGCAGCTGACTAAAAAACTTCGAAAGCTGTATATTTGAACGTCATTTTAAAGATCGAAGTAGTTTTTTATCGACATTATCGAGACCATTTTTCTTGAATTCTCCATCACTTTGCTATAAAATAACGTTGAATTAATTTCACTAACCGTTCTCGAACTCAAGGTATTGCATTTTCACACAATAAAAAAACATTTTCCACACTGTACGCCGGCGCGCAAATCAATAGTCAATCGACAATTTCCCCAATAGCAGCAACCACTACCAGAGCTGGGTCGTAATGATTCTTTTAGGAATTAATTTACGAGGAATTGTATTAGGAATCAATTCCTTCGGTCCACAGCAAAGGAATTGATTACTTTTTCAATTCCTTAGAAGCAAGTTCAAATGTAATCGTTTTTTTTTTTTTTTGAATTCCATTACAAGGAATTTCATATTGTAATTGGAATAAATTACGTGCTAGTAATGTAATTTTCCACCCCAATTCTTTGGAAAGGAATTGAAAATGTAATATATTTTCTTCCAATTCCATTACTTGGAATTGCAAGAGTACTCTAGTCTGTTCAATTACTCAAAGGAATTGTAAAAGTAATTGGGAAACTGAAAGTTCATGCACGAATATAAAATGTGGAATTTTTGTTGCGGTTGAAAATTAAAATCGAAACCACACATTGAACATCTTCTTTCTATATCTCCACATGTATGTACATATATGTTGTGTTCGTTTGTACGGGGCCTGAAAACTCGCGAACGGCTGAACCGATTTGAATAATTTTTTTTTAAATTTTTCGGTATAATAATTATAGATTGGCGCTTACACATATGTTAGTGTTTGGCCGAGCTTCTCCTCCGATTTGTGGCGTGCGCCTTGATGTTGTCACACAAAGGGGAGGGACGCAGAGTTTAACGCAGACTCCGAACGGCGATTGTATTTTTATGAGAAGCTTTTTCATGGCAGAAGTACCCTCGGAGGTTTGCCTTGCCTACCGAGGGGCGACCGCTGTTAAGAAAAAACCTTTTTTATAATTTTTTTTTTGCGATGTTGTTTTGACCAGGGCTTGAACCCAGGCCTGCGGAGTGGAAGCGCGCACTGCTTACCACTACACCACGGCGGTATAATACCTCCAAAAATTTGGAGGGTTGCCACCTGTTTGAAATTTTTAAACTCAATTAAATTTATAAAAGTAATGAAACATTTTAATGTGAGTATCAAATTAAAGAAGTTTAAGCAAGATAACCATTGGAGATATTTTTGGGTGTTGCCATCTATTTGAAAATTTTTAAATTTTTACAAGTTTTGAATTTTTTAATATCGCAATGTGTGTGTCAAACTAGAGAGATTTAAAAAGGCTTACAGTCAAACATATTTTCGAAAAGGGTTACCATCAGTTTGCAAATTTAACTCAATTAAATCGACAAAATAAATGAAATATTACAGTATGGGTACAAAACGAAAGGTATTTGAGAAATCTTGAGTTGGAAATATTTTCAATGGGATTATCACCTATCTTAAAGTAAAGATTGAAAATCTTTAAATTAAATGAAGTAGTACATAATAGGCATGATACAAAAAAAGAAGGTAGTTTCAATAAACAACTTTTTGACAAAAAAAAAAAGTTTTTTGAAGTTTCAAAAATTGTAAAAATTTTCAGCTGCCTTGCCACATTGATAATAGTAAAGCAATACATCAGAGGATTTTATGTTGTGCGTTTATGATAAGTTCAATAAGATTTTAAATGTAAAATCAGTGTGCTACTTTTATTTATACCGAGCTGTCTCTTAAATAAAAATCAGTAAAAATAAAACATATTTTGTGGCACACATGTTTTATTTTTACCGAACTGTATCAATGAATTATCAAAAAAAAAAAAAATTCGCAATAATTTGCCTCTTATGTGGATGCTGCTTGTGGTCATAAATGCATAGTTTCAGGCATATACATGAGTTTATATGCAGCGATTCATCTTTATCTAAAAACTCTGGAAATCAAAAAAGTGGTACTGATCCCACATTACAGTATTTTTAATAAAGGAAAATACATTAGGTACGCTACATAAAATTTAAGTGCAAGATTAATGCCGGTATTCAGTAAGCAGTCTCTAGTCACTAATAGAGACTTCCTGGTGAACATCGATCTGGTATTCAGTAAGCTGTCTCATGCCTCTAGTCTAAAAAAAAAGCTTCTAATTTGTCAGCAGGTCACAAAAAGAATAATATGGATTAAAAGATAATTGCTTTCTATTTTATTATAAAAAGGGAAAATAAAGCTAGGAAATATTGGTAGAACAATTTCATTAGGAAATAAACTTAATTATTTTAATATCACTAAAATTAAATGAAATTCAAAAAAAAATTTTTTTTAAACAATTAAATTAAAATTTTTATAAGAAAATCAAATTAAAAAAGAAATAAAAAAACTTCCGCTGTTCGAGGACTCGAGCTCGGATCTCTCGAATGGCACGCTAGGGTTTTACTGACTCGGTCAATGCTGTTGTTGGACCATCGTGTGCAAAATTACGTAGATAAATGCAATCAGCTTGTTTGTTTACACCACACATTTTTGGTGAACTTTTTTGTGACTTTCTCGTCACAAAAAGAGTCACTAATTTATAGTCTAAAATTTAGTGACTTTAGATGAGACTGACTTACTGAATTTCAGCATAAGCTTCTTTATTAATACTTAATGTGTGCGCATTAAGTTGATATTTTTTTTTGCTGAGAAGAATACATGGTGCCGTTCTGTCCTTCTACTCCAAGGTAGTCAACGGTCTTATACTCTCACCTGAGATTCTGGAACAATTTGAAAAAAAAAATACTTTCGAATCTTTGCACTGAAACAAATATTGCTGCTAGTGAATCTGGTAGCATGATTTTGATAAGATGTCATAAACTTATTAAAAGTCAAATGGTGAGCAACAACAACGAATGTCAGCAAATGGAACTATCTTCTATTTTTGTATCATGCATAATAGGTACCAAACGAAAAGTGTTTGGGGAAGCTTTGCTAGACAATTTTTCCTAATTTTTTAATACATTTTTCGATTACTTTTTAAATTACTTTGAGAAATGGACTTGGAAAAAAATTGTTTGTTTCAATTTCTTTGAACTGAATTTGAAAAAAAATCAATTACATTTTCAATTCCTTTCAAAGGAATTGAAAAAAAAAAAAAACATTACTAGCACGTAATTTTTTCCAATTACAATATGAAATTCCTTGTAATGGAATTAAAAAAAAACAAACAATTACAATTGAAATTGCTTCTAAGGAATTGAAAAAGTAATAAATTTCTTTGCTGTGAACTGAAAGAATTGATTCCTAATTACAATTAATGATGAATGTAATTGTGATTGTAATTGCAATGTAATTGTAAAGTAATTGTAATTGTAATGTAATTGCATTTACCCAGCTCTGGCCACTGCCTGAAAAACACTGCAGTGTTCTGTAAGCCTAAATTTAAGGTTGATGAATAGTTCGCTACAAAAGAGCCCTCAACCGACCGGAGGACCCTTTCAATGTACATATCTACTTACATACATATGTAAATATAAATATCTCTCGAGAGCATATCCTTGCGCACTTTTACCTGAAAGCGAAAATTCGATTTCACTGCAAATTGAATTGTCGCCACTGTCGTGCTTAAGCCTTATGTATCTGTTGGTGTTGGTTGATTTTTCCGACAGGGTGGCAAAATGATTTACTTTGGAACGAATTTCCGTCATCCCTTGTCAAGTTTGGTTTGGAGACAAACCGGTTTCGGCGTTGTGCCATCTTCAGTGTCA
>JAPVRG010259251.1:0-14986 GCA_029783565.1 Rhagoletis cerasi
ATTTAATTCATATTAAATACTCTTAAAACAAAAAAAAAATTACAAAAAAAGTTGAATTTTTAAACTAAATTTAAGTAAAAAATAAAAACCCAATTTTAAATAGAAAGTGAAAATAATAAAATCTAAGTTAAAACACGGGTATTGGAAAGCAAATAAATAAAATAAAATAAAATAATGTGGATTAAAATAAAATAAAATAAAATTAAAATAAAAATAATATTAAACAAAATAAAATACAATAAATCAAATAACCAATAAAGTTAATACATATTTAACCTCTGAAATTAGATTGACTTACAAAGCACATTCATTTCATTAAAATGTTTTTTAAATTTTCAAAATTTCTACAATTTATCACACAATTTGCATTCATCGCAGTTGATACCGTGAATGATATATCGATACATTTTTTGATAGTGACTTATCTAAATATTTATCAAATTACTTATCGATATAGTTATCGAAATATTTATCGATATATGTATGTATGTATTTATCGAAATATTCATCGACATCTTGGCAGACATACATATTTATCGGAATCTTAATTGGTTTATGTAACCATATCAATATCGGTACATTTATCAATATATGTATTTGTCCATATGCTCACCAAACTATTTATTGATTTAGCTATCGATACTTATCGATCGATACTTATCGATATTATTAGATATTTATCTGTGGAGAGGAAATTTTAAGACACTTATTTTTTCATGAAGCTAAATTTTGGAGGCACCATAAAGATGCTTTCTATCCTTAACTTTTCAATGCCTCATTATGGGTTTTAAAGGCGTCTAGTTATAAAATCTGAACTCCATAAGCTCAAAGAAGTAATTGTACCCTTTAGAAATATACATACATTATCTAATTATCACAAGCCAATTTTTTGCAAACCCTCCTGACCATCTTCACCCAGCATACCCTCAGTTGATTTCTACCGAAAATATTTTTGCGATTCAATGCTGCGCTTGTCGTAAAATATAAAATTTAATTAAATGAAAATGTAATTAATACCCAAAACCGAATTTCGTATAAACAGCAACCAAATGGTATAGCTAAAAAGAACATAATTGATGACAAATTCTAGAGCACGTTTTTTATATAAAAAAAGCGCTGGTAGATATGTCAATATGAATACATGTTTTGTATGTACACGAAACTTTTTACTAGCTAAAAATGTATAGCAGCGTATCCCAAAACGACACACAGGACATATAAAGGACATTGCGAGCAATTTTACAAACATTTCTACTTCTTTTTTTTCATTCTTATTCATTTTTGTTTTATATTTTTTATGGCGTGCAGGTGGCAGCTCAGCGTGAATTTTGATAGACAGAGAGAACACGCGTGTGGATAGTCAATGAATATTTACTTGAGTAGCTTAAAAATATTGCATGAGAGGAGGTGTGAGCGAGGGAGAGCGGAATGAGAGAGAAGCCAAGTGAAAAATGTCAAGTCCTTTGTGTTGTTTAGTTGGTTTAAAAGGCGACAGAGGGACAAGGGGTCGAGGTAAAACGACCAAATGCTAAATGGTGTTTTAAAAATAGAAAGAAAGGAAAAACAAAAACAAAAACAAAAACAAAAACAAAAACAAAAACAAAAACTGCAAATAAAAAATGAGTATAAAAATTTTATTAATGTAGTATTTATCTATGTTTGTGCGTGGATGTGTATAGCAGCATTATTGTGAGCATTCCCACTGCGCGTGTAAAAAGTAAGTTGTGAATTTATTGCCTTTTAAATGAAAGATGCCAAGACATATTGTTGTCATTTTATGTAGCCACATCTACATAAAAGTATACTTTTTAATAGTAGATACATATTATGCCTTTTTTTCAAGGCTGTTCTAGGAGTTCTGCTATACACATGTATATATGTGTGTGTATGTGTATTTGTATATGTTTTATATTTCATTCATTTTACTTAAGCAACGTAAATGGCCTACGGGCGTTAATAAAATGCTCAGTGATAAAGATGCGTGCATAAAACTAAGGCAGCAATAAATTTTGAAAGTCGGAAAAAGCTAAGGGTTTTAAAAAAGGCGAGAAGCATAAAAATTGCAGGCGTTAAGCGCTAGTGGAATTGTGGGACACCTAAAAAATTGATGATATTTGCTATGGTTTCCAGGCTAAATTTCAAAGTTTTTATTTTTTAACTCAATTTGTTTTACGCAGATCCTTTCACTTTTTTTATGTTTGTACTTAATTCTTAAAGTTTTGACTTTGTTCAAATATTCGAATTTATAAATGGTTTTTTACATTTTCTTTAATTTCCGTCGCTATTATTTTATTGTTGATTTAAAGAAATTTAATTTTAGCTATGTTAATTTGTATTTTAAATTATTTTTATTTATTTACTTTTTTTCTTTTTTTTTCTTTTTTTTTATCAACAAGCTTCTTGGAGTTTCAACTCAATTTTTCATTTCACATTAATATTCTGTTAATTATATATAGACACAACTATAATTTTTTCTACAAAATGAAAATAAATTTAATTTTTTTATTTTTCAAGTTTAAAAATAAAATTCTTTAACTTTTTAGTATTTTTTTTTTTAATTTTGCTTTTTTCAATTTTTTTGTCTTAGTTTCATATGTATATTTTTTTTTAATTAGGCTTTTATTTAATTATTTTTATTATTATTATTTTTGGTTTTATGATTCCAGACCAATTTTCTTGGAGCTTCAGTAAATAATTTTTTTTTCAAAAAATTATCTAAAAATAAATATCTTTATTTTAGATTTTTTCTTGGCATTCGTTTCAATCTTTTAAATTTATTTTAATTTGCACACTCGAAGTCACAAATTTTTTATTAGTTTTATTAAATTTTTTTTTTATTATATTGATATTTTAATTAATTTTTTTATATTTTAAAAATTTACTTGCTTCTTTTTAATTTCCAGTTTTTGAATTTCAAATATTTATATAAGTGTTTTATTGTATTTTAATAATTTGCTTAGCATCAGATCAAATTTTTAGCTTGACTTACATTTATTTATTAAAAATCTTAAATTTGTTTATTTTATTTTAAACCTAATTTGTAATTTAAATTTTTGTTTATTTGAAATAATTATTTTTAGTACAAATTCCAATTTTAAATGTTTAATCTAATTTTTTGCATCAAGTAAAAATAAAAAGGACAATAACGATAACAAAGCAAAAGAGGAAAAAATATCGATAACTATACTAATTACATTAACGATATCGATACCAATAACTATAAAAATAGCAACTACGTTATCGATATTTAAAATACGAGTACACTTTTTCTAGCAACTTAGGCAGGTGCCACTCGCGAAATCTACTCAAAAAATACTCCAATAAAATACTCATTTCACCAACTCAGCCAACTTTGACGCGCATGAGACCTTCACATCCCTTCCTTAAGATGAACCTAATATGTATGTACGCAAATGAAATATTTGAAAACCACAAATTTGCATACCTTGCAATTTAACACCGAAAGTAGAAAAATGGCCTAAGGCCAGCAGTGAATTGAACTCTGTCTGCTGTAAACGCTGCAAACTTGGCAGACAGGATGAACAGAAGAAAAGAGAAAGGCAAGAAAGCGAATGGAGCTGAAATGGAAATGTAGCCACATACTGTATGCAAATAAAATATATATTTGAGAAAGTGGGTGTTGAAACCATCATACATGTGTGTGTGTGCAAGTGAACAAAGAAGGAAATGTAAAATCGCCACGGGGGAAATTTCAACTTAGCTCGAATTGTGAAACCTCTCCACGCTTTGGCTTGGAACTTATGTAGGGCAAATATTGAGGGTGCGGACAGGCAGGCAGCCTTGTTGCGAATTGATGTGTTTGCCAGCCTTTGGGAGTGGCTGCGCACCCCTTCCGCCTTTGCTACTTCGCTATCTGCTGTCAGTGTGAAAAAGTATTTTGTTATTTTAGGCAAGTTGCCAATAACTTTGGATATTCCACAATTTTTCAGCGCTGCGTTCCCATTTTCCACGTCACCAATAACATTAAAAGTAAATGCTTGCTTTCTTACTTCGCATACACCTTGTGAAAACTTTCTGGTAATACAAATATTTTTCCTCCACTCTTCCCTCTGCTTTCTACACTTTTCCAATTTTCACTAACTTTTTTGCTATTTCGAATGGCTTTCAAAGACTTGCTGAGTAGCAGTTTGATTTTTCTTAAGAATATAAAAGTAGCAAAAGCTTTAATATTCTTTCAGATTCACTTGTGTAAGTGTGCGTGGCACAAAAAGAATATAGCAACTTAAATTTCATTGTGGCACTGCGCCTCTCTTGGTCGCGTAAAACGCGTAGATTAACTGAAGTATTGTTATAGCAAAGTTATCAGGCCCAAAAAGGCGAGTGCGTGTGTGCGTGCGTATGTGACTCAAAGTTTCTACAGCTGAAACTCCTAATAATGTTTTCGATTATAAACTTTCATCATTCTACGCACCTGATAACACATCGAATGCTTTGGGGCACTTTTCTACAAAAATGAGGTATACCTTAAGGCGCTGTATTTCTGCATATTAAATGTGTTCGCACATATGTGCTACAATAGCATGGTTTTATGGGTAGCAGAAAGTGAAGCTCCCGAATGTTAATCTAATAACATGAAATTTTATAAAATTGTGGCATACCTAGAGGACCTGAGACATTTCGGGCGTGAACATGAGAAAGTTTGCCCAACAAATAGTTGTTCATATACCTAATCGATTTTTTATCTACTGTAACAACTCTGTTTTAGGTGTGTACACATATTTATTTAATCAAAAATGCAAATTTGTAAAAATTTTAAAAATCAAAAAATCATTCATCGCAAAAATTTAATTTTTTAAATTCGTAAAATATTTTTAGGAATTGAGAAATTGTGAATTACAAAATAAATTTCTTTACCTATTTTTCTTAGATCCTAAAGATAACTTTTTGACCAAAAATTTTTTTAAAAAAATTCAAAAATTATATTTTCGAAAAAATATTAGTGTTCTGGAATTATATAAATAATTTAAAATTTTTTACAATGGAAACACACAAAGTTTTTGAATTCGAAACTGGAAAAATTTTAATAATTTATTTCTAAATATTAAGTATAGGACAATTTTGACTACAATTTTCATAGAGAAACTAAAAAAATACGTTTTTTTAAACTAAGGTACAAATTTTGCGCACTTATTTAACTGATCTTTAATTCTAGCAATTCTTAACGCAAATATTGCAATATGTTGACAATAGTTTAAGAATTGAAGAATCATAAAAACTAAAACTCAAAGAAAATTTCTAATAGCTCTTCCGTTCATTTTACTCAAGATTTTTGTTCCAAATTTTTTGATGTTTAGACAAAATTCGCTTTTCCAAAACAATGAATTTTCGCAAAATTTTAAACCTATATTTTTTATCTAACTAGATAACTAATGGGAAATAGATATAAAAAATTTTATTGCTAAGTATTTTGAAAATAAAATTTTTTTAAATTTAAAAAATTTAATAACAGACCAAAAATTTTTATTTGATATTTTTTTGACTTGTTTACACACATTTTAACTACCATATCATTGAAATGGTTAAAATAGTAGAACCTTAGAAATCATAAGCTTCTATTAAAATCAATTAAATTTTTGAAGTATTTTTAATTTTTAATTAAATTTTTGAAATTTTTTTAATTTTAAAAATTCGAAGAATTCGATATCGTATAAACCTTTCCTGCTAGAAAAGTTAGTATCGACGAAGATTCAAAGCTGAACAATTTTTTAAGTACAAAAAACTCAAAATTTTAAAACTTTTAGAAATTGTTTTTATTTTCGAAAAATCAAAACTAAAATAAATATCGACCAAAATTTCATAGGAGACCATAAAATAGAACTAAGAAAATTTTCAATTTTTTTTTCAGCGAATCAAAATTAAAATAAACATCCAAAGTTAGTAGAATGTATGAAAACTTGAAAGCCGAGAATAAAAAGTTTTCGAAATTATTTGTTTTAAAACCAAAGTGAATGATAAAAAATTGTACTAGATAAAAACAGCTTAAAATCGAAAATTAAAAGTTTTCAAATTTTTTTCAGTCAGTCAAAAACTAAAAATACAAAATTTTATGGTTGAACACTGATCTCAATCAAAACTAAAATAAATATTAAAATTTTGCAGTAAGAACTAAAAAGCTTATTTTCGAAAATGGTTAATAAATGTATAGGATAGCCTTAGAATTACAGTCATTGTATTCTAAAAAATTTAAATTTTGAAATTTTATTTTATTTATTTCGGTTTTTTATTAATTACTTTTTTTACTTTTCCATATCTTTAAATTTGAAGCCTTGTACGTTGCGAACATTCAACATTTCGATATTAAAAAAGAAATATAATTTTTGAGATTTTATTCTTGCATTTTTCGATCAAACTTTAAACTTTAGAACACCCATTCTGAAAATTTGCAGATCTTTTAAATGTTCAAACTATAATTCTTTTAATTTTGCTATAAAAAAACAACATGCACTTTTCAAAGCCCAAATTTATATATAAAAAAAAATTTGTGACTTTTAAGTGCAAAATTAAACACTTTCGAAACTTTTTTGCGGTCAATCAAAACTTAATTAAATACCAAAATTTTAGGCTAAGAGAACTAAAACTTAAGTAATAAATATCAAAATAGGTCTTGAGTGTTACGCGCATTGCATAAAAAAATGCAGATATTTTCAAAATTTCGTTTATTTTATTTATTTATTTTTTTAATTGAATTTTCACATTTTTATTTTTGAAGACTTAACGTTGCGGATATCAAAACTTCAAAGTTAAAAAAATTAGATATTCAGATTGAAAAAACAAAAAATTTAAAATAAATTTGAATCGCAAAAATTCTTGTCTTAAGAATTTTAAATTTTTCTCATACATTTTTTGAAAAGCCTTTCAATTTGCGCTTTGTTGATGACAAGAGACGGCCTTTTAAAAACTTTACAAAATTATTCACTTTTCGCTACTTTTCTTAAGAAAAAATTAAAAAAAGCCTACACCACAGTGTACCATTTCAAGCGCTGTTCATTTGACTGCCTCGCGTGACTTGGAACTGCACTGCCTTTTGTTCACACATTTTTTATATTCTTCTATCCATTTTTTTGTGAATTTTTTGTTTACCCATTTGTATTTTTGTCTGCATTTCTATTCAATTTCTTTCCACTTTTATTACTTTTCTTGTAACACTCGGTTTGCTTAACTATTTGATTAATTAAGGCAGCAAGTGTATTAACGCTAAGTTGAGCTGAGCTGAGGACCGCCGTGCTGCGCTGCGCTGAACCATAACCGAAATTTTTGAATTATTAACGCAGCGTAAAACACTTAATTAGCAAACAAAGCGGAATTTCTTAGACAAGCGCTGGAAAACCAAAACGAAAAAATTGAATGCGCAGAAATCAGAAAAGAACGGGTTCGAAGAATGGAAAGCAAGCTGGAAACAAATAAGAAAAGCTATTAGTTAAAAAGTGAAAAGAGCATGAATGAAAAGTAAAAAAAAATGCAGGAAAAAGAGGATTTAATGAAATGAAAAATTACCCTACGGGAAAAATACGCACTATGTAGACTTGTCCACTGGGAGATTTGTGTTCTTACTCTTTTTTTTGCTCATAAATAGGTTTAAATAAAATAGCACATTTAATATGGAAGCTAAAAAGTTTAGAAAAATTTTTAACGAGCCTTAAACCCTTCATATATGCTTCAATTTAGATGACTGCTGCCATAGGAAAACTCCTTACAAAAAAATTTAATTTTTATTCATCAGGAAAACTTGAAATTTGTATCAACTAAATAATTCCCTACCCTAATTCTTTGTACCTCTCTACACACTTTAATTCATTTGTTCATAACAAAATTAACACTAAAGACCCATAAATTCTCCACAGCGCTTACCAATCCAACTCCACTTGCTTAATACTATTTGTTTTGCAATTCAATTAAAGCCAATTATTGTTATTGCGCATTTCTTTTCGTTTTGGTTTTCTCTTTCTCTTTATTTTTTCTTTTTTCCCCTCCAACTTCCAACAACTTTTCATAAGAATTTCCCGTAAAAACTTACATTTATATTTCCATTCCGCATGAAGTCATCTCCCAAAAGTTGCATATGTATACGCCCTGTTACACACCTAGTATTATATGCGTCAAAAATATGAAACATTGTATCTTTAGTCTCTGACTTTTGGTCCTTTTTCTCTCTCATTGTCTTTTCTTTTGTAATGTAAGTTGACAGAGAAGCATCATTTCCCCAAGGCATACACTATGAGAGTGAAAAACTTCCTGGCAATTGTTTGATGGCATTCTCGTAAAAGTAAGAAAAAATAAATAAGCGAAATGTAAACAACTGTTTTCATCTGAAAGTGGAATGCTAAGGAAGAGCAGTAGCCAAATTAAGGAGCTAAATGGAGGCTCTTACACAAAAAAAACTCCTAAATTCTTTAGCAATCGGGGCCTCTGGGATTCTTTTTTAAGGTCAGGTGTCAGGTGCGTAGAACAAGGTCAAATGGCATTGCTGTTTCGGAACTCTTGGGCAAGAGGATGACGAACATAGTTGCTGATTGGGCTTGTATTAGACGGAAAATCCAAAATTTCCGCTGAGTTAAAGTTGAATACAAGAATTGAGGCCTATATTCCAGATTTGCACTGATTAAAAGAGTGGGTTTAGCTTGTTGGCTTATTTCTATTAGTTTGGTAATAATCTTTTACAACAGCTTATTTATAGCAATTTTCTTTCCTTCGCTAATTTATATTTTAAACATCAACTTTGTTATGTGTGTACTTCGCGCCTTCACTTTCATCTAAATTCTTATGTCAAACAGCTGTTTTCTACCGATCCAATTGCCCAGCTTTCACCCATGGTGATGGGTTACTTGGCGCTTAGGCGCTTTCGTTAGATTTACGAAAGCAAAATATACGTAAAACTGGCAACTAACGAGGCAACGAGCTCGGTGTGAAAACCGCTATTGGCTTAATTAAAGCTGATAAAAATTTAAGGTATCTTCCCCTGTTATTGCAAAGAACACTTGTCAGAAATCTTAGTTATGATAGTTTGCGTGACAGCGGTGCAATAAAAGTTGAGTTAAGGAAGGATAAATTGATGGCTATCGACCAGTTGAGGAAAAGTGGCTCGGGGCCATCGATGTACATATATTTGGCTGGCCAAGGAGTTGCCATTTTGGCGGATTTCCCCAAAAAGTCGCTGGGAAATAAAATGACGATATCGATAAAAACATTGATCAATGCCGATTTATACATAGATATAAAAATCGAGAAATTTTTCGATAACAAGTTCGATTAGTATACCGATAAAATGCCGAAAAGTATCGACGTCAGAAAAAATATCGACGACGATATCGATAAAAGCATCGGTAAATGGATATATTGAATAAATATGACGATGCCGCGCTTTACAATGGAAAATATCGATATATTTATAAAAACATTGATCTATGTCGCCTAGTACTTTTGTATATGTTATTAGAAAAAATATTGTTGACGATACCGATAAATACGTAGATCAATAGGGATTAATATTTTGAAATAAATATCGATATATACGGCTCCAACCCCTATTTTGGACACGAGGTAAACTGTATGTATGTTTTTGGCAGTTTCCATTTGAAATATAAAATATTTTCCTTATAAATATTAAAAATTGTTTGCAAATCGCATCGATTTCAAATCGTACGACTTGCAGCACATGCCCGATAGACAGTTATCAATATCAAGAAAATTGTCGATAGCAATTATGCAGATGAAAGGTCCAGGTGTCGATTTTTGAAAAAAAAAAAAAAAATATCGACAGGGGTATCGAAAAAAGCACTGGAGAATATATTTTGGAAAAATATCGATAAGCAAATCGATAACAATATCGGTCAATATCGATTAGTATTTTGCAATCATTAATTTATACATTGGTATCAATATCGAAAAAAATTCGATAAAAAGTATGATGAATATATAAACAAATATTTCTCGGTAATATCGAAGTTTAAATGATAAATTTCTTTATTAAATTATATAGTTAAACTTGTGCTAACCTCAAAGGAACAAAGCACAGCCCACAACTTTCTTTTAATTTTTTTTAATATGTATTTAGATAAGTTTTGACTGCAGGAAAACGGTGGACTGGAAGGAAACGGTGCGTTGTATGATCAGTAAATGCTGCAATAATATTTGCAGCAGGAGTAATTTTCAGAATTCTAATCGGAATCACAGTTGGTGGTACCATAAAGCTTTCGTAATTAAAGCAGAGCAGTTAACAGAATGAAGAGAAATTAAATAAAAATCAAGTGTAAATGTGACTAGCATAAGCTCGAGAGATTAAGAAAAATAAAATGAAATTAAATTAAAAAAATATTGCCAAAGAGGAATCAGTGGCATGAGATTTTAATAAAAAACTTTAAACAACAAACGGTAAAATCAAAAATTGTTTTGCGGGATACAGGGCAGATACTAAAATTTAGTCAATCTGAGTTAAGCTGGATGTGAAACTTTAAAAAAAAAAAATAAAACACGTACACACGCGCAGCATGGAAAGCTGCATACCTGCAGCGAACAGAAAATTATTGAGAAGAAATTCAATAAAAGCTAAGTAAATAAAGAAATATTAATGAAGAAATGTTGAGCGGCAGAAATTTGCAGGAAATATACAGGCTTATTTCGAATGCGAGAAGAAAATGTACTTACACATAAGTATGTTTGTGTTAAAGTAATAAGCAGCCACTTTGTATGCTAGTGACGCCACCTAAAGCTCAACTGATTAAATAATTGTTTATGGCAGCCAAATGAAAGCGAAAAAATTCATAGAAATGTAGAAAAGTCCACAGAAATCATATTAGACCATATACTACGAAAATTTCACTCACTTCCCTTGTGCTAGCGTCTCCATCAGCCAGTGCGTATGAGTAATATCAAAAAGAAGCACACAGTGAAACTTATTGCTACATATTATTATGATTATTATTATCCTCGGAGACTATTATGATTACTATTATGGGATTACTTTGGACTTTCAAATCGCTTTTGTGTTACCCAAGAAAAAAATGCGAAAGAAATAAAGTTCAAAAATTGCGAAGGAATATAAAAGAAATAAACAAATATTCTTTGCTCATAAACTACAACTTAGCATTTTTGTTATTTCTTCTGCTTTTCGAATATCTATTTTATGTGCTCTTATGACTTTTGTTGACCATTTCTTTTTTTCATAGCAACTTAGCCACGGCACATGTCCTGTCGTCGCTCTTCGCTATCCATACGTACCATTCTATCTACTTAGGAACTTTTCCCTATTGTTGTTTGCTTTATTGTCTTCGGAGATTTATGCTTTATTGATATTTTATTAAATGTCCAAATATGTTGTCGACAGTGTGTTCGTACATACAAATATATCTACATATCTAGTTTTTGAAAAAGTTTATCTGGCATTTCAGTTCGTTTGTGTAGCACACATCCCGCTGAGTTGTGTTGGTTGGCAAAGTATGTCAAGGATACGGCAAATAATTGCATACATTCATACTATACGTACATATAAATTCAAAATAAAGATGTGTTATGGCATAAGAAAGCTTTGGAGCTGAGTTAGGGGGGAGTAGAAATTATGTTTAATAATAATGCTTGCGGTATATTGAGGTTTTTGTGCATATTTTATGTGCAAAAATTAATGGGAGAATCACTTTCGCAATTTTGACGCAAAATATTTAATTTGCTTTCATCTTTTTCTTTTTAGAACCCTCGCCACTGTACGATAACAATCACTATCACGAGGAATGCTTGCGTTGCAATTCGTGCGGTTTAAATTTGACGGGTCCAAATCAAAAGCGCGCCAGACGGTTCAAGGTGAGTGTTAGAGAAACTCTCATCGTAATAAAAAAGATACAAAAAATTAGTACAAAGTATTTTGCAATAAAAATGTGTGCTAAACCAAGAAGTCCGAAAAAAGGTGTGCTAAAACTTTTGCACTAAAGAATTAACGCCGGAAGCTTTTCGCATACCAACATTTTTAGTATTAAAATTTAGAACTAAAAATTGTTTACAAAACATTCAGTACTAAAATTTAATACTAGAAATGAAGCACTAAAAGCTTATACTCAGACACAGCTTTGTAAAAAAAATTAACACTGAAAATCTATTACAACATTCAATATTTACCCCAAAATTTAGTACTAATTTTTTCCCTGAAGATTTAGTACTAAAAAGGCAAAGCGCTAAGGGATTTTTTATTTAACGCCGTTAACTTACCCGTACTCAAGTTTTTACTAAAATTTTGTATAATTCTTTAAATAAAAATGTAGTACTAAGAAGCAGTGCTAAAAAGTAAAAATTTTGTAAAATAAATACTAAAAAATCTGTATGCGGCTATTAACAAACAGTTCAAAAAACTAAAATTTGTTTTAAATATTGTATGCAAGTAGGTAGGTACTAATAGTTCTAAAAACTAAAATATCTATACTAAAAATGTAGTTTGCCAGTATGTACTAACAGTTCTAAAAACTAGAAATTTCGTAAAAAAATACTAAAAATTGGTATGTGGGTATTAACAGTTCAAAAAACTAAATTTTTTTAAATATTAAAAAAACTAAAATTAAAACTTAAAATTAAAATTATTAAAACTAAAATTTCTTTACTAAAAACTTAGTATGCAAGTATGTACTAACAGTACTAAAAACTAAAAATTTCGGACTTCTTAGTATTATAGTATTTACCACTAAATTTTGTACAAAAATATTTTAAACTTAGTACAAAAATCATTGCTAAAAAATTAAAAATTTTGTACTTCATATATTTTTTCCTTAAAAATTAGTACTAATTGTATACTCAAAAATTTGTACTGAAATTCTATAACGAAAAATCTATTCTAATCTGGCAGCACAGATTTTTTGCAGATTTTTAGTTCGTTGTGCTGAAAATAATTTTTTTAATAAATTTAGGAATTACTATATAATTTTTTACGAAATGTTTACTAAAAATAAGCATAAAAAACGTGTACTAAAAATTTGATACAAGAAAAATTTAATGCTCCCAATTTACTAACACGCTTTTTTAAAAATTCTTAACCAAAAATTTCAAAATTAACTAGATATTTTGCAAAAAACATTACAGCTAAAATTTCTTAGTGAAAATTGTTTGTCTACGATCTAAAAATTTTTAATAAAATTTAGTACTCATCAAAAATGGCAGTGAAGTTTTTATTTTAGCACACTTCAATTTTAGTAGTAACATTTTTGGTACATCTTTCATTTTAATAAAAGAGTTCAAAACGATTTCCTCACTCTATTTCCCTGATATACTTCTACCACATCTCAAATACTTAATTATTTAGTATCTACTAATTTATTTCTACTAACTTTTATGTTTAAAATCCCTAAAAACCATGTTTTTAATCTTAACCTTAGTACATTTTATTCGATTTCTAGCTCTAGAGTACGAAATGCTTAGAGTACCCTATTCGTACTTTTGAGGGATTTTCAGTATTAAGGATTTTTTTGTCTACAAGAAAAATGAATGTTTTTTTCTTTGTTAGTTAATTTTACATTTTTAGTACTAAATTTTTAGTACTATATTTCCAGTACTAAATTTTTTTCCTACTAAATTTTTTACAAATGCTACCTTATTTTTCTAGTTTGGTCCCTCAACGGGCTTTTGCTTTATTTTAGGCACTAAATTTTTGATTTGTTCTAAAATGGATGCTTCATATTTTCTCAAATTTCCTCGTAAATTTAAGATACTTTTCGTATAATTTTTTTAACTTTTTTCTTCAGTTTATGGTGTACGAAAACCTATTTTCCAGCAGAACTTTCACATTCTTTGGAGCAAACGATTTAATTGACATACATTTTTCAAAAACGAGAGTAGTTATATAAGACTTTAGTCATACTTCAATATGCGTGAGAAAGAACTTGCAACCACAAATCACATAATGCGAGTACTAAGCGGCATTCATTCATGACAAAGCGGGCCAAAGTTTGCGCTCGCACAATCGTCGTCACTCACTCATTCAACCACACAAGCCGACAGTGACAGCTGCGCACAGCTCAAACCACAATGGAACTTGTTACCAAACTATTTACACAGAAAACGCAGAGCGGAGTGTAAGTATGTGAGTAAGATTGTTGGCAAGGATAACATATCCTTTCTTCACGCGCTTATTCACTTATTTACGCCAAACACTCGAAAAGCACTCGTTTCGCCATTTTCTAAGCCAACTAAGCGCTCCACTGGCACGTGCAGACCAATTCGAGTGAGGGGAGGGGGCGTGCAGAAGGCGCGCACCAAGCGGGAAGGGGTGGTTGAAAAAGTGCATAGTGCATATGTAGCAGATACTCGTTTAAGATGTATGTATGTGTGCGGCTTTACAGCGACACAGCTTTACGCGGCGAAAGTGCGAAGAGAAAATTTTGGGTAGTTTGAGCTGCTACACTTGAATAAATAAATGGCAAAGCCGCATAAAAGTTTTTCGTAGAAAACGAATACGAATCGCACATGAGGACACGTTGTGCTGCTGAAAGTTTAAAACAATTTTTGGATTATGTTTTTGGATTTTGTTTTTTTTCTTTATGTATTTAATTTCATTGCTATTTGCGAACTCACTCACGTTCGGCAGCAGTCAGCCGCAAGCGACAATTCCATTTATCAATTTTGGCAGCGAGTTCAATGCGGTGATTTTTCTCATGCTAAGAGGGTGAGAAATGGTTAAGGGTGAGAACTAATTTTTGTTGCGAGAATTGAAAAATTTATAAGTACAATTTTAGTACATAATTATTTTTTTCTTAGCCAAAAGCTCAAATATTTTGGCAAAAAAATTAAAAAAAAGTGTACTGTAAAGAAAAAAATGTGCTTCTAATAAAATTAGTACTAAATTTTAAGTACTAAACCAAAAAATGTATACGTCTACATATTTGAACTAAAAAATAATGAGTACTAAAGATGTACTTATTATAAAATTCAATAAATTTGTATGCTTGTCAAATTTTTTGAGCTTTTAGAACCACATAGTGTTAAAAATATAGTGAAA
>JAPVRG010259252.1:0-13876 GCA_029783565.1 Rhagoletis cerasi
GGAAAATACCACTCGAAAATTGTTCAGGAATGTAAGTTAAAACTAAATTCTGTTGGGTAGAGAAACAAGTATGAACTTTGACAAAGTGGTGTTCAGAGTAACGATGAACAAGAGAAACAGAGACCATCGGTGCAGCTCCAAAAACTGCAAGGCACGGTTGCCACAAGCAATTTTTATTTTGTACCAGCTTTTAGCCTAAAATGTACCAAATGAGGAGAAAATGTACCGATCAAATAATTAAACCTCTTTTTCGCACGATGCAGAAAATAAAGGTGACGCCAATCGCGGACCGCTAACCCTCTCTTCGTCGACTTGACAGCATCCACCTATTCGTTGACGTCACAAAATACTTTTTCGCACTAGGGATGGAAATTAAATTTTCAAATTGTACCTTTGTTGAAAAAATTGTACCTAAAAGGAGATAAATCTAGCTAAAATTTAAATATGTATACGTATGGCTATACATATTTGATAATGGGTGGATAACCTCACCTTTCGGTACCATATCTTCTTTTGGAATCACATAAAACAGTCTTTGCTATTAAAAATGGTATTGAAAGGAATTTCTCTAAACAGTTCAAGATAAAGCTATGTTTTAACCAGTGCTTATGCCCCCTTACCGAGGAGGGCTTTTGGAAAAGTTTCCCACACTATAAAACGCGTTGAAAAGCTTATAAAAATAATAGGAAATTTCCAGATAAGTAATTTTACTACGTTCCAAATGTACCTGAAATGGTGTGCATGTACCGAATATATGTTCAAATTCTAAAATCTGAAGCATAGGTAAAATTCTACCAACTTGCACATCACTATTTCGGAACACGTGTTGGATTCTTCCTCTTTTTCTTATTGAATTCTTTGCTCCCTCATTCTGGTATTTTGTGACGTCACATCGGCGCAATCTTGTATTCTATCATTCTTGTCTTTTTCGAGTTCACTGACATTTAGTACATATACTTTGTACTTATGTATGTTTATTCTGTTGAGTTAGCCAGTTTTACCGAATACAATTCATTTATTTGTAATATAAAACTGAGATATGTACTTGAATCAGTTAAATAAATTCTATTTCTATAAACTTTTTAAAGTGCTTCCACTTATTACAACTAATTTTTGTGCATCAAACTTAAAAAACAAAAACATTACATAAATAAATCCATTTGTTCTTTTTTTTGAACCAATACTTAAATACGAATTGAGATAATTATCTTTCATTTTATGAAAATTTTATATGCCACATTTGTATTGTTTTAAAAATAATCTTTAGCTGACCAAACACTGTGGGCCTGTGTTTGGTTTTTATTTAGTTCTTTCGCAAGCAATATATTGTCGAGAATTTTCGTTTCTAGTTTATTTCTAAGTTTAGTTTTAACAAGGCTGAGATCAAAAAACTTTCTTTCTACAGCTGCGAGCTATGAGGCAATGGCATTAAAGCATTTACAAATTCAACGAGTTCTTTAAAAAAGGATTCTCTAAGCTCATTCTTTATAGCAGACACTTTTTTCCAGAATTCCGGAGTGTCCGTACAACTTTCCAAATCTAATATTGCGAGCCCTAATTGCAAGGCGAATTCATACAAGGTGGTGTTACTCGATCAGCTGATCCCTATTTTTTCATTCGCCTTGCACGTATTCTGGTTTTGCTTTTACTGATTTGACAGCGCACCGCTAAAAGCAAAAACAAAATACATGTAAACTTTGCGGCGAATTGAGATTTTGGCATTCCACCCGCTATACAAAAAATCGTTGTTTTTATAATGTTGCTGCCACCTTGTATAAATTCGCCTTGCCTAATTGCCTCCATTGACTTAAAATGCAATCAGGATCACCTGCTACAAAATGTGAAAATTCATTAAGTAAAGGCTGAATTGTAACTTCATTTTCGCAAAGAACTTTACTAGGTGTAATTATGCTTACATTTTTAATGTCTTCCCTTCCAAAATCAAATCTCTTTTGAACTTTCTTTAAAAGTTCTACATAAAATTTGTGGATATTTAACTTTATGCTAAGACTTTGCGCATCGGTAAATTTATTAGACTTTACAAAACTGTCAGCTTTAGAACCAATAAATATGCGAAATTACTTTTCTTATAGTTGCTTAGTATTAATTTAAAGAAAGTTTCAATTCTGCCATACAAAAAAGGCAGCCTTACATTTTCGAAATGAAATTCCATGTTACGATTATTTATAATTTTTAAAACATAAGGTAAGAAAAGCATTTATATTTTCTCAGGATCTAACATTAGATTTGCAAGCTCAATAGACTTAACGACATTTACTTCTAATGAACAAGAAAGAAAGTAGAGCTGTAAGGCGTCCCACTGCTCATTAATGCGCGAAGTCACATTTACTGTAAACTCGAACAAATATATTCACAATAAACGAGCAACACAGGGTTTCAATTTTATATAATATCGTAATGTACTGTTTAAAAAGGTAAATTACTCAAGGTTTTGAGTCGTTAGGTAAAATGTACCAAATTTTGAACCTATGTACCAATGTACCCAGCGGAAAACATTGTACCAGATTTGGTACAAATGTACCATCTGTGGCAACCGTGCTGCAAGGTACTCCTTCAGAAATCCGAACGGGTTTGCAGCGGAATTCCTTATCAAGTCGGAAAGTATGAAACTACGATCGCTATTTGGATTGATTAAGGAGTACGTACCATGGGACTAGCAGATAATCCAAAAGATGACAAATCAAAGCACCGTTAGTTCGATTTTCAAAAACGAGGTGTCCAGTGAAAGGGTTTGGCCAGTAGATTTGCCTTGAGGTTTTATTTTTTCGAAAAGAACTGCCAAGTTAAAAAAAAAATTAATTCAAATTATTTAAAAAATTAAATCCATTATTACAATATGTGTATCAATGTTAATATTTTTGAAAAAGCTTTATTTCTGAAGTTTATTAAGGAGGGTTGCCACGTGTTTAAAATATCAAAATCAATCTGAATTAAGGCAATTAGGTAGTTGAAACACGTATCGCAATACGGGTGTCAAACGGAAAATGTTTAAGAAGGTTTTAGTTTTAAAATTATTCGAAATGGGTTGCCACCTGTTAGAAAGTTCGAATTTAATTTAACTATGCATAAGTTATATGAAATATTAAAATATGGGCGTCAAAAGAAAGAGTGTAAGAAAATATTTAGTTTGAACATTAGGAATATTTTAGAGGTGTTTAAGAGGGTTGCCACCGGTTTAAAAAATTAAACTAAATTATTGAATAAGTGCACTACTAAAGACAGGCATTCAATCGAAATGATTTTGAGCTATATTTATGAGGGTTGCCACATGGTTAAAAAATCAAATTCAACTTCATTCATAAATTAATTGAAATATGTCTCAAGGTGTCAGACGAAAGGGATTAAAGAAGATTTTGGTTTCAAAAGAATTTTGAAGAGGGTTGCAACCTCTTTGAAAAAAACGAATTTAGTTAACTTATATACAAGTTATATGAAATATTAAAATATAATATAAGTGTAAAATGAAAGCTTTAAGAAACATTTAGTGTGAAAGTTTTTTTGATTGGGGTCGCCAGCTATTCGAAAAGTCATATATATCCAACTATGTATATGTATATATAATACGTAAAGCCATTTTTGTGAAGGTTATCAGATCTGCACCGTTCTTTCGACTTTAAAAAAAGAGAGGTCAAATTAAAGACCTTGGCCTATGGATGTGTAATAAGGTTTGGGTTCTTGAAGTTAGAGCTTCTTTTAGCGGTACAGGAAGATTACAAATTCGATGAAATGAAAAACCGATACTATGCGAGACCGCTTTTTACTCAAATATGTCGGGACGGATTTAGATGCAATTTGCTACCTTTGAACACATATGTTCGTAGAAATTCGGATTCAGTGAATGCATTTCCGTAGATTTAACGAAAATCGGACTACGATGATAATTTAGGAAATATTCATGGCACTCTATAAAAATAGGTGAATACACTGATTACAATACTTGCAAATGAATTGCAAATATATACAGTATTTTGCAAGGCATTTTTGTTAATCGCTCGTGCATAGCGCTTTTAAATATACGCTCGACCGGCGTCGTCATGTGAGTGAGTCACACCCCTTTCTGCGGGCCTATTGACGTGGCTGAATGTATTGCAGGTAAATATATTTAAAAATACATGTGCATATGAATATATATACATATATATATCTGTGGCATTTTACTGAAACAACTTATCTCGAGATAGGCTAATTTCCCTTTAAAATAATATTTCATTGGGTTCCCAAAAAATTTTTCAACGTTTAACTAGCCATAGGTGTAGTTTAAGATGCCGTTTTAACACAAGCTTAACCAAAATATAAAAATTTTCAAGGAAAACTTATTATTTTTTAATTCAAAGTCAAGCCTTCTAAAGTCACTTAAGTTGTTTTAATAAAATATCACTGATATATAATCGGCGAATTTAAGTTATTTTGTTTTTGAGTTGAGGTGATTCGAGGTGAAATGTAGATAACCACTGCAGTACAAAAAATGAACAGTTGGTGAGTGCCGCTGATAAGCTAACAATTGCTTTTGCGACACATTTTTTGTTGAACACAAGAAACAAAAAATTTTTCTTGCATCTCATAAATTTATAAATAAATAATGGACTTAAGCGTTCAAGCGCTAAACCGAATTTGCATTTCCTTTGTACATATGTGTGTATGTAAATATAAGTTTACTCATACGCTGTGTTGTACTTCACTCACTCGTTGGCGTCATTCGGCAAAATCGCTGATGTCGAACAGTTGACGTGTGGTTGTAGCTTGTGTTAGTTTGGTCACAGAATTTCTTTGAATTACCAATTTCATGAAAAAAGCACAGCCGCAGAATAAGTGTGTAAGCAGGTGGCTACTGCTTGTTAAGTATAACTGCTCTCAAAAAAAGCCACGTCTTGTCACAAGTTCTCATGAACTATACGTTCAACGAAAAGGAAATCGGGTTTCAAATATATATGTATTTTAAAATAAATGAATGAAATGAATTTGTCATATTAATATGAAGCGAACGGCTAAAATAGGGCTCTTACCGTGCAAACACTTCTTATTAGAAAGAAGACCAATTAGACCAATTGCAGGTTAGACTAAAAATCTAAAGAAAACTTTTGACATATCTGGCTTTTATGCAAATTCAGATACTGAAGTAATCGAGCGTTGTAAATCGTGTGTGGATTACGATGATAGTATAGAGCATTTTCTCTGCCGATGTCCGGCCTTCGTCAGACTCAGATGGTAAATTTTTGGGTCGGATGTACTGAGAATAGACGACGTACATTCTCTTTCCCACAACAAACTGCTAAAATTCATAAAGGAGTCTGGTAAGTTTGCAGAGGAGCAATGAACTCCCAGCCCCACTTATATATCCCTTTCCCCTAAATCCTGTCTCTTGGCATTAAGTACAATGGGCAATACTTCCTGAGCGCTTGGAAAAATTTGTTTTTGGCTTTTACGGCCACCCACAATTCCATTTAATTCCATTCCAATCGAGCGGAAAAAGTATATGACATTTGTATATAGATCTAGACATGAGGAGAATTGTATAGGCAGCGAATCTAGGCGATGATTGGATAGGATTGGCATCACATTTCTAAGTCACGTCCGAAAGAGTCAGTATGATCAAAAGGCGTGGATCAAAACCAAAGTCGCTAACAGAGGAAGACATAGACTGGATAGTTAACTGGGTTGAAGAAAACGGCACTTTAACTTCAAAGTAACCTGTGCGGAATGTGCGCAGTTTGTTTAAAAAAATTTCGGTAATCACAATCGGAAATCATGCTATTTAGCATAAAAAGTTTTCACCATCAGCCACTCACCATGAGCAGCGCCAAAAAAAGGCTAAAATGCGACGTACCAAATTTTAATTTATTTTGTCGCCGTACAGTGGTTTGAGACAGCAAATTTAGTTCAAAACAGCGTAGAACATTCATTTATTAACTGATATGATAATTTTTCTTGCTGATAAAAAAAAGCTAATAAAATTTAGAAGAGATTCGTCGAGCCCGATTTTCGAATTACTATTTGTTTATTACAACTTTTTAGTGCAAATTGCAGAGAAGTAGCCGTTTTGAATAAACTCGATTCTCCTGTTCTTGTTAATGAATTATACATAATAAAAACTAGTTAAAAACAATTATTGGGCTGCCAAAAACGAAGAAAATTGCACAAGAAACATTTTAAATGTTATAAAAAATGTTTACCAAAATTGAAATTTTTTTTGGAATTTTAGAAAAATCCCACGTATGCAGTTTTATAGCCTACTAAATTTTAGTATAATGAAGTGCAATTTTCAAGTTTTCAAGAAATCGCGCTGATTTTTAATAATTTTTTTTTTGCTGACATTTCAAGCACACTTCAAATATCAAGAAGAAAATGCCTAGCACTGCAAGCCAAAAAAATATTAAAAATCAAACCGATTTCTAAAGCACTTGAAACTTGCACTTTATTGATCTAAAAATGAATAGGCTATAAAACTGCACACCTAAAATTTCTCTAAAAATTCAAAAACAAGTTTAGTTTTAGAGAAAATTCTTCAAAATTGCTACTTCTCTGCACTGTGTAAAACATGTTATGTAAGCAAATAAAAATTCCAAATGTGTTGCTGTTGGTTGATTTTTCCGAATCAAAAATATCACTGAAGATGGCACCGAAACTGGTTTGTCTCTAAAATTCAAAAATTGGGCCCGACGAATTTCTTCTACATTTTATTTGCTTTCATCAAAAATTAATGAAATCATTAAAACATGAAGGTTTTGAACTTAATTTTCCAGTTTCAAACCACTGTGCGCCGTACACGGGGCCGCACACATGCTACCAGATGCACGAGGACCAAATGTAAACCTCATAGGAGCTATTTTCGCTTCCGGAATGATCTAAATGGAGCGAAGACGCCGATCATTCAAGGCTACAGATACAAAGTAATGGATGAAAAGATTTTTAAATTGATGGATCGCTATGGGAAACAGTCTCAGTAGTAGTGCTGTGCCACCCATGCTGAACCCAATCGAAATAATTTGGTCAAAAATAATTACATACATAAAGACAAATATTGACGTTCCAGCTACGCTTGCAGTTAACTTGAAGTACATATGACGTTTTTTGAAATACAATTGATTAAAATCAAATGAATTTTTTATTAATTTTTATAATGAGTTAAATTTTTCACCTTTTACGTTTGATGGTTTCTGAAGTCCAGTTGTAAAAGGTGTAGACCCTGATTTTTGAGTACTATTTTCAATTACTTTTTAACAAAGCTCCCATTTAAACAAGTGAAAGTGAAACCTATTCGATCGCAGCCTTATCTACTGGCAAAGCTGCCAACAATCTACCATAACAGAAGGCCTTTTGGAGTTTGTGCCAAAACTATTTACCATAGTTTCAGCATGCATGAAATGAGTTCAGTATTTTTCCTTTGAATGACGTAAATATGTAGGTGAAAATAACTTAAATATGTTGGTATTATGCCTGCTCATGAACACAAATATTTATTTAGACAAAAATGGTTATTTTGTTTTTACTATTTAGAAATGTGGAGTTTTTTGTGCTGTATTCATTTTGATTGTTTGGTTGTTTTTTTCGCAAAATAAAAAGGCGTTGCTAAAAATCTATTTAATTAGAAAAAAATGGCGTTTAATTTTTATTTTTTGTTTGTTTTCTTTGTCTAACCTTATCACCTGTTTATTGACTTATCTACATACATAATTGATGTTTGCTTGTGGAACAGTTATTTTCTTTTTGCTTGTTTTTCATTTTGTGGTTTCAGGTGTTGCTGCTGAGTGATTTTTGCTATTTATCTGAAAAAACTTTTTTTGTAGTATTTTATGTTGTATGCATATAGCAGAATAAAAGATAACCAAAAACAAAATAATAGTATAGTAGTTACAAAAAGTTAACTTAATTATTCCTTTCCGTCAAATTGGTTTTTTTAGTATAATTTATTGAATTACCTGTGAACTGGAATTCAATTACGGTTCATTATCAAAACCTCTTTTTTGGCTTTTCAGGAATATCATCGGCATTTTATAAATAGATTATAAGTACATAGTAATATAAACAAATATACGTGTATATAAAGACTAATCATTTGTTATTTATACTTTTGGTTATTCTAATTTATATATACGTGTGGGCATATAATAAAATTATCGCCATTGTCCAAAAATTGATTGCCTTATCTACTTTTAAGTGGCGTGTGTTTAGGCCTAAGCCAAATGTATTAATTTATTGATGTGGGCTGTTTTATCAATGTCAGTCTAATCGAAAATGCTTATAATTTAAGTTGTTTGAGTACGAAACAAAAAAAAACAGAACAAAAAATACAAACACTTTAATGTACGTACGTATGTATGTATGAAAGTCACGGAGATAAGTGCAAAAACAATTATGTGGAATAAACGCGGTCAAATATTCGATTATTGTACATATGTATTTACTTATGAAAGTTTCCAATTTGGTATATATGCATATGTAGCTTATCTGAAATAAATGCCAATTATGATTAATAATGTTTGATAGTTACATTAGCTACACAAGTCGTATGACCTAAAATGCCAAACAACGTAATAAAAATGTATTGTGCAAAAAATTTGGAAAAGGCGTGCCTCAAAAGCCCTAAAGTTACTAAAAAAAAGGCTTAGTAACTTCCAAACCCGACGAGACATGAAAATCGCGTAGCCATATTTGAGATCAGCGTGCAAAAATCCATTCATTAGCTGACATGAAACAGCCGATATTTCGCAGGCGTTTTCAAGGCTTAAAAGTTTGCAATTAAGGAGGCGACAAGGTACACAAAACACCATGTACCCGCGAGATTGTAAGTGAATAATTTCTCAGATAGCCGCGTGGCAGTTCAGGTGCCCTCTACTTCTTGGGTTAGGTCGCAGCGAGATTCGGTTCTGCACTCAATGGGCTCACATGTGCGCCAGAATTACAGAGATTTATCATTCAAAATTTAACATTTGACTGGATAGAGCTACATTTGGTATCTTTATGGACCAGATCTATGTGTGCCCCTCAGCCCGCCAGATTTACCTAACCTAACCCATCATTTGAAAGCTAAGAAGAGGTGTTGGACTTAAAACCTTGGTTCTGTTAGGAATGACCCTGGAAAATAAGTACCTATATGCTCAATGTTTTATCCGCAGGACTTGATCGGTGGGTGTGCATACTGAATGAAGCGGCATTTCTCTCAACAGATTTCGGTATTTTTTCGTGTTTTATTTTTCAAATTTTTGGTCGGGAGTTTGTTAATTTTCCGGGACCATTCGAGATTCTTTTCGGGTTATTTTCGGAATTTTTTTTTTCTGAACTTTCGCGCGTTTTATTTTCTTGGCTCTTCGAAATTTTCGGAACTTTTGAGGATTTTATGGAATTTTTTCCTGTTATATTGTTCTGTACCCGTCGGAGTTTTTGCAGCTTTTTGGGGGTTTTCGGAGCACTTCTGCATTTCGTTCTGGACTCTTTGGGATTTTTTGGGACTTTTCGTATTATTCTTTTCGTGAGTTTTTCTAGTAGGTTGGGGTTTTAATTGCGACTTTTTTCAATTTTATAGTGTTTTATGTTTCTAGAATTTTTTCGAGATATTTTCAGATTTTTTTAGGACTTATCTGGCTTGGTTTGTTATACATAATTGGAATTTCATGAACTTTTCGGTTTCCTTTCGGAACTTTTCTGATTCCTTTATTGGATTTTTCCGGGATTTTCTGGGACTCTCCGGAGCTTTTTCGGGGATTTTTAGTAGAATTTTTCGGGACTTGTCTAAGCGACTTATGCATCTCTCACATAAAACCTAGTGCAGTGAGCACATACACGCACTTGTGTTTAGAAGCGTTTTGCTCAAGCTTCAGGGGATATGCATTTTTTATGCAATTCTCAAATATCTCCTCGCTGAACTTAGTGAATTAATAAGTCGCTGGCATTCACAACCATGGTCAATGCTGTTATGCTTGGCACCTCAAACGATGTTTGCATCGCCCGCACTCCACTCCGGGAGTAATTTTTGGAACCCCTTAGTAAGCCACGTCTTACAAGCCACCCAGTGGCTCTGCATGCATGCACCTGCAGGTGGCACCTTTATGGTAGCCATTGGCTAAGCACGTCTTCTTGCACCCTGAATAAATCCCAGCTCATTGCACTGCAGCTTACGGCAGCTAGAGCATGACTGCTCCAATGGAGTACCCAATACACAAATGGTAAAAGGGCCACATCTTGCGCTACCGCTTCATATGCCTGCAGGCAAATTTCTCTCTCTCTCTCTCTCTCTCTCGGCCTCTCATATCAAGCTTGTGAAGTGCTTAGTTGTCTTGATATGCGCCTTTAAATCAAATGGGCTCATTGAGCTCGATACATACTCTTATCCCGCCCCTAAACCTGGACTAGCGCTCTCCCTGAGCTAAACCGGACCCTTCGGGACTTTCTAAGAGATCTTTAGGCATTTTTCGTAATTCTATTTTAGGACTTTACTGGTTCTTCCGAGATTTTTCGGAACTTTTTCCGGGAACTTTCGGGATTTTTCGGGATCATTTGAGATTTTTCAGAATTTTTCGGAATTTCTGCGAGATTTTTATGAGGATTTTCTGAAAATTTTCTGAATTTTTCGATACTTTTCGGGATTTTTTTAGGAACTTCCGGGACTTTTCGTGATATTTTCGGGAGCTTGCAGGAATTTGTGGGAATGTTTTCGGATTTTCGCGGAATTTTTTCGGGATTCTCTGGAAATTTTCTGGCTTTTTTGGATTTTCTCAAAAGCTTTTCAGGATTTTCCTATTCTTTAGTGTCATCTTTATTTAAGCAAAGCTCACTAAATATTAAAATTGGTTCATTGATTTCAAAATGCCTTAAGTACCTATTTCTTTGGTTAGCTAAACAAGGTAGATTAGAACAAGGTATGCTGCAACATAAAAGATCTTCTATATTCCGATAATGAATTCTAAGTCCCGAACGTCTATCATGATTTAAAATCCCTTAAGGAATGATACAAGAACCTGGATAGATGAATTATATATAAACTTAAAGAGGTTCGTTTGTTAATGAAATGAAGTACTTTAGCCGTCCGAAACAGACTATAATTCTAAATGTCCTCAGGCATGGAGGTGTAGTACATACTGTTTAGATATGCTGATGTCAGCGCTACTTAAAGGGTACTTACAACGTTTTACTCAGAGCAAAAGCCCTCAAAAAGACCAATTGAAGCCACAAAATTGCTCCTGTACCACAAAGAAAATTAATTATCGTACTGTATAGTCATGAAACGAATGCAGATATCTCTGAATCTATTTATTTAACTGCATACAAATAAGAATTGCAATATAACTAAATGCGCAGGAGCACATGTACGCCAGTGCGTATGCGCAATCACAAACCACTAAATCATTGCGTTGACTGGTCAAGTGTACGACGCATGCACCCAAGCAGGCGACTACTCGAGTGACAATGACATTTGCGTCGTGGCTTGCAAGTGTAATTCGATTGCCAAGTTTAAATGCGAATGCGTGTTTGCTTCCTCCTACACAATTGCCGGTTGCGAATATTTACGTGATTTATTAATCGTAGTTTTTAATTTTTCTTGTGGGTGGAGTGAGTTTACTTAGTGCAAATATTTTTGAATGTGACTTGCATTAAACAATTTTTGTTGCTAATTTTTGCATACAAAAATTCAAAACAGCACATCGGCGTTTACTGAATTTTAATTTTGTACAGGTGGATATTCAAACCAACAAAAAACTAAATAAAAAAAAAAAATAAAAAAAACGTTTAAGGAACTAAGTAGTTGCAATAATTTAAATTGTATGTTATTATTTTGCCTAACACGTGCTTGATTTTTTCGCCATGCTCCATATTTATTTTGCAAAATTTTTAATATTTGCTTACTTACTTAACCACAGTAGTGTGAGTGTGTCTAATATAACCAAAAAATATATACATAAGCATGTTTATGTGGACATATAGCTCATTGCCGCAGTAAATTGTGGGTTTTTTCATTTGTCATTGCTGCTCATAAATCAAGTTTGTAGAGAGGCCTTTATAAGTATGTGACTTTCGCAACAATACCCAATTGTTATGGGCTCTGGGTGTTTTCTTCTTAAGTTGTGGTTAAATATGTACACATGTAATACCCCAAAGTAATGCGTATGTAGTGCGGTTTCTGCAAACATAGCGGCGACTATGCGCTGCTTTTTTTATCTGCTTTCTTGTGTAGTATTTTGTTTCGTTTGTACCACTTCACTTTTTACATTTTGCTCAAGTGATTTGTCGTTGTTGACTTGCTAAATTATTTGGCAAAAGTCGTCAGGCGCGCGAGTTTTATAACGAAACGAGCCGGATAATTTTGGCAAAGTGTAAATTTAAATAAATAAATTTGTAATCAATTCGAACAAATGAAAATAGCACTGCTTTGAAGGCGAAGAAAGTGAATGAATGAGTGGCTAGTGTGATATAAGTGAAATCTAAACATCCATCTGTACATACACATGCAAAAGTTCTTTGAAACGATCAAATAGAAAAGAAAAGTTTTTTGGCAAAATGAGTGATTAGTGTAAATTTATGTTAATTTGCAAGGTATTTTTTTTGTTGCTTTCCTTTATGCGCATAAGTACTTAATACAGACCGATGTGAAACTTCTTGCAGCTCAATTTCGACGAAATGAGCGCAATTTGAGTGGCAGGTTTTCAAAGTGGAAACGAACTAACTAATTAAGATTTGGCCTAAATCAAGGCTGCACAAGAACATTATTTTTTTACCACGAAACAAAAATTCGATTTTGTTTTACATATCAATAATGTTAACATTATGTGTACAACAAAAAAAATTACGTTTCGTTCATTATTAAAAAAAAAAAAAATTTCAAAAAAATTTCGTTATTCCGGAATTTTTATAAAGGCAATATAACACGATTGGTGCATTCCTACAGATTTGTACATATTGACAGTTACATAGTGGTGCTTGGAAATTTTTTTATTCAGTTGAACTCATGACATTTCTCGAACACACCACTCTGTGACTGCCAAAATGTACAATCTGTACAAGAACACCAATCGTGTGAAACGGCCTTAAGAGAAGAAAGTGTGAAACAAAATTAATACTGATAGTTTGGTTATTATGATCAAGGAAACGGATTTTTTTTGATAACATTTTTGATACTCAACAACGAAATTTAATTTTTGACTACACCGTGCCACAAAAATAAAAATATTTCAAAACACACGAAACAATCAATGTACTCACAAAACTAGAGGCCAAATATAGTAAAACTGCGTTTTTAATTTTTCTCTCTAACGTCAGGAGTTTTTATAAAAGTACTTCGAAATTTCAAGGATGTAATTAATTCAAAAAATTATTTAAAAATTTCAGTGCAATGTAGAACAGTATGGGTGCCAAATGAAAGATAAAATTCTCTAAAATTGAACAAAATTATATCTGTTTAGCTCACAGGGATGAATAGGTATTGAAAATTCCCTCTTTAAAATTTTTTCTTTTTTAAGCTAATAAAGTTAGCGGGACGAAATTCAAGGATGTGGTGGTGTATATATCAGTTTTTAACAAATAAAGTTTTAAAAAATTAATATTTAAAATTTTCAAGGATATTGAAGGATACAATTTTAAAAGGACATTTTCATCACCTATTCGTCCTTTTGCACCAAAAAATTTAATCTTCTACAATTCCATGGAATTTTATCTTTTATTTGATAGCCATATTGCTACGCTACATTCCATTAAATTTTTTAAATAATTTTTTGAATTGATCTTATCTTTGAAGTTGCAAAGTCCTTTTAAAAAAAATCCTGGCGTCAGAGAGGAAAACTAAAAACCCAGTTTTACTATATTTAGTCCATGGTCTCGCGAATATATTGATTTTTTAGTTTGTAAAATTTACTGTCGCACGGTGTAA
>JAPVRG010259307.1:0-10747 GCA_029783565.1 Rhagoletis cerasi
ACGGCTCGTCTCGTCATCGTATAGTCATCGGCGCCACATTGGCTCGTCATGCATGCAGCATACGCTTTCTTGTCGTACCCGTGTGTTTTAATGGGGAACCGCACACGATCCGACAGCTACGCGTAATCGCCGCAGCATGCATGCAGCACGACGACTATCGTACAGCACTGTAGGTTGCTTGTCGTCATGTACGATAGTGCGCTTGCAGTTTGTTTATGTTTTTGGGTGCATTTACAAGTTTTGATATAAAACTGTCTGCTGAAATTATAAAATTTGTGCAATTAATCGAAAATCGCGCGTGCCTGTATAATAATTTACTTTGTGCTATATTTTCTTAATTTCGAGCTTTTTATTCAGATTTCTTAAAACAATTTAACATATTATTCTGCTGTTATTTAATTTTGTTTATTTTTTATAAAAATATAGTTCACTCTTTACCAAAACCCTCGTAAATCCAAGTTTCAAACTTTGTGTAATATTTAAAAGAAAATATTGACAACTCGTACTTTGACGATAGATAGTCGCATTGTGCGCAGACCTGTCAGCGTATCGTCATCGTCGCTGCATGAAAAATTAATGTCGCGCCGATGACGAGACGAGCCGTGTGCGGAGTGCCTTATCATGTAGTAGGATGCACGGGGCAGCGAACAAAAGTGGCGCCGTCAGTGGTACGCTACTTTGTTTTTGCCGATTTTGATAATTTTCAACCAAGAGTAAACCGCCTCAGAATGTACGCAAAAACTTTAGATGCACTGAAATCAAGGCGAATTTATACAAGGTGGTGTTACTGGCGAATTTGGATTTTCGCCGCGGTACTTCTGAATGTCAAAATGATGTGTTTGTTGTAATATGATTTCGCCTTGTTTACAACAAAGACATTATTTTGACATTCAGAAGAACCGCGGCGAAAATCTAAATTCGCCAGTAACACCACCATGAATAAATTCGCCTTGACTGAAATTCTATAATTTTTCACGAAAATCACCGTTTTTTAACACTATTTTCTTTATAAATCACATATTTTTACATTTGAACACAAGGCGAATTTATACATTCGAATTTATAAATTCGCCTTGTTTGAACACATAAAAATCGCGTTTTTTTAATCAAAAACGTGAATTTTAAAAAAGGAGCTGTTTTCACAGTCTTCTTTCACCTCCTATTCGGCTTTGTTTAATTTTAATTGCGAAAGAACAGCGCAATCTTGTATTCTATCACTCTTAATAGGATGTACATATGTATAGTTACTTGATTTCTGCAACTTTTGTGCCAAATGCTTCCAGGTTGCTATTTTCATCCCTTTTTGATAAAAGAGACTGTTTCTCTTGTCCCATAGTAAGGCATATCCGTGGACTAATTTTATTAGTTTCGCCTGATATTTAATTAATTCTTCGAAACTCATTTTCCTGTGTTTTGTTGAAATTTGTACATAACAAACAAAATCACAAACAAAATAGGCCGCACTATTCTAGATAGGAATGCAAAAAAACATCGGTGCGGCGGAAACTAGTGATGTGCCGAGTCGAGTCGACTCGAGTACTGACTCGAATACTTTAGAAGTACTCACGTACTCGAGTAAGCAAATTATAGTATTCGGATACACTGACTCGAGTACGGGTCTCGAGTATTTATAGTATCCAAATGCCGAATCAGGTATTTTTGAAATATAAATTTCGGATTTGCGTTTTAATAAAAAATAATATTTTACAATGCACATCAAGACATTAGCATATTTCGAGTGTCGACTAGAAGTAGATAAACGACTACTGAGCGATAACTTTTGCTGATTTTGGAAATACAACAAATTTGTTGAAGCATTTTAGAAAAGTGCATTCTCTAATATAGCCTTTTGGTTGGGTGCATGTTCAGCATTCGAATTTATAACGTATTCGAATACTGAGCTCTGAACTCGAATACTCGATCCGAGTAACTGACTCGATTCTTTTTCTAATGAGTACCGAAATACTCGAGTACTAAAAATAGCCGACTCGGCACATCACTAGCGGAAACATCGAAGTTAGCTATTCGATGCATCGAATAAAACCGATGTTTTGGATCTTTCGATATACATCGATATATCGATGTGTTTGTTTCGATGCATTGGCTTAAGGCTCAGACAGATAGAAATTCTTTTCTGCGTCACAGGGATGCTTTTGTGACTAAACGCACAGAACTTGGCGAGACGGCACAATGAAAACGTTGCCGCAAACAAAACGGCTCAATTTGATTGGCCAAAAATCAGCTGGTTTGAATTTGTTCCATACATTTTTGTTGTTGCTGTTGTTTTGCCGCATATGCGTGCGTCAGAAGTTGAGAGTTGGGCGAATTTTATCAGTTGCGGCAATGCATGCGTTGCCAATGTGGCGTCTTCCATTCAAAATCACAGAGTTAACTTGAATGTCAGTCAAAAGTATCCCTGTGACGCAGAAAAGAATTTCTATCTGGCGGGGCCCTTATGCGTACAAATATACAATACTGAGGGCCAATTTCCGATGAGCTATTTAAGTAGAGATTGTTGATTAACTTCAAAAATTTATTTTCAGTTAACATATTTAAGCTGTACTTAAAAGCCCAGTTTTTTCTATTTAAGGCTGTGTGCCAATCGGTAACTTTTTACCCCGTGGAAATATGAGGTGGAAAAATTTACTATGGTCAACTATGGTGTACAAATAAAATCAAATTTGCTGTGCCAAATGCAATGTTAAATTTTGACAATTGAAAAACCAAACAAACGCTCGTGCGAAAGCTTTATTTTTGTGTGTTGCTAAAATTGTTAAATTTTATATGTGAAAAGAACAAAATAGAATATTTAAAGAAGTCTTTCCGCGTGGCACCCTTTTAATTGACAGAATAAAATAATTGGCAAATAAATCCGATTTATTTTATAACTTACAGGTAAAAGTATAAACAGAATCAATTCGCCGAGCGAACTTCAGCTATCAGTGACAAAATAGCTTTTTTTCTTTACTTTTCGAGCAGATAATTATCAAGAAGGAGAAGAATAGGACAATTTGAGCATTCATCTTTTCGCTTTTGTATTTTTATGTTTTTTATTTGTCAATCCGCTGATGCGAATTTCGTTTCGGTTCTGTTTTACTGGGCGAAATGTTGCAGAATGTCACCCGACGGCATCGCTCCGCCCGACGAAATTCTCTCAGCGAATTGGTTCTGTTTATACTTTTACACGTGCACGCTTTTTTCTTCGTTTTACGCTTCCATTTTGATTTTCGCTCCCTATTACCACCTAGCAATATGTGTATACATGATTAAATAATTGAATCATGATATGCATACATATTTAGATGCTGTCAAAATTTTACCTAGCCCCCTGAGCTAGGTAAAATTCTGACGTTCGTATTCACCACGAGAAATGTCAAAATTTTCATTTGATCTGTCAGAATTTTCTCTTTTCTATCAATTGGCACACAGCCTAAATATTAGAAATACAACCCTGCGTTTGTACCAAACATCAATCAGAGTTCTCTGCAGCAATCAGCTGTTCAGTACAAAATGTAAACAAACAAACAAATGCAACAACAATTTCAAGGAACAAGCAGCAAGCGCGTCATCTGTTGGTCAACTGGAAATGAAAGTGACAACAATCTCAACTAACCAGTAACAGCGCGCCATCTGTTTGTCGACAATTATTAAGGTTAAATGAAAGTGATCTGAAAACCAACGAAAGCCAAATGGCATTTAAATAACAATCCATAATTCAACTTAAGTGCCGTTTAACTTTTTCATCAGAAATTGGCCGTGAATCCATCGTAGTCCAAATTTTCGTGAAACGAAAACGATATCACTAATAGCTACGAACGGATCATATACTTTGAGTGTAGAAATTCGTAGCGATCCGGATTCAGTTATCGCATTTTCGTAATTTTACGAATATCGGACTGCGATGATTCAATGATAGTTTCAATGAATACATTTAATTAAAAATACAAATAAAATGATAAATATACATGAAGTTAAATTAAATTTAAAAATAATAAGGCTGGTCCGTATTACCTTTTAATTAGAGAACGACCGAACTTCGGCCATGTTCGGCCACAAAAGTTCGGTTCGGTTTCGGTTCGGCTTCGGCAAAAAAAAAGCCGAACTTAGGCCGAACATTAAGTATTAAATTATTACTATATGTACGCGTGCCATTACAAGTTTTTTATGTTTCTTTTTACAAAAATACTTATATAATTTTATGTTATTTGCTGAAATTTATGTGATTGAAACTTAAGTATGTACCTTTTTTTGCTATTTTATCAAAAAGAATACTACATTTTTCAAAAGTAATTGCTTGTTTATTACTTGAGCCCTTGGAAATGTTCGGTTCGGCTCCGGTTCGGCTTCGGCCGAAATTGGCCGAAGTTCGGTTCGGTTCGGCCTTAAAAATCGAAGTTCGGTCGTTCTCTACTTTTAATTGTTTATCGGTAATTTTTGCTCTAATATACCTTTAAGTTACACGCCAAATTAAAAGGTTTAAGTTAATTTCTGAGTTGCATGGTTAACCGCTTCCACCATTTAACCTGTGATAGGCAAATTTACATCCTTTTTATTCACTTAAAGTATTTTTTATTAAGAGGTATTAATATGAGATTTGTAATTTATTATCTACTTGTCATTACATTCAAATCCTTCCATAACGAATTTAATTATATTTATGCGCGTTTGCAGTTTTCTTTGCAAATCCAAACGCCGCAAGTATGGTAAAAGACTGATCACGAAGTGGTAATCATCGTCTTTTTTTCCCATGACTTTTTTAGCTTTTATTTTCTTCTTCTTCTTTTTCTTTAAGTATTTAACCGAAGTATGATCGTTCTCTATTTGGCGCTCCTTTACTTCTACTTCCAGAGGTTGACGCTTACACGGTTCGATTATTTCACTGGAAATACCCGTTGAAGCTCCTGAGCTGTCTTTAGCCTGTTTATCCTCACAATTTTGTGTTTGTTTCGCTATTTTAATATCATTGGCATTGTGGAATTTTTGCATTCCGCAATCGTCTTCAATACTGGCTGTGGAAAAAGTTGGTACCAATAAATTGCTAGCGTTACTTATTTCCTGCGTGTTTGTAAAATCTTCTTCTGGCGGCTCGTGAGTAGATGTTTCATTGGATAGCCCATTCTCTTTGGCATCCGATTCTCCATTGCCTATTTTTTTGTCAAATTCGTCTCCTTCTGTTGTATGTCGTATGGAGGGTAATTCGCCCGCATTACGTTTAGAAACCTGCGATACCTCATTACTTTTCTCAATTTCGTTGCATTCTTCACTTTCCACACGGCATCGTTTTCTTGATGAAGTTGTTACAGGAGGACTGCTGGTAGGTAGAATATGAACCATAAATTGTTGAGGTGTTGCACTTTCCATATTTGGTTCTTCAGGCGCTTGGACTGTTGACTAAAATGAGGCATAGAAAAGTTGAACGAAAAGGGGAATATAAAAGATATAAAAAATCACGCGTGTAGCACCGTACACGTGATAGAAGTAAAACTCCTTAAAAATTCGGAAAAATTAAGAATAAGTCAGATTTAGTGTGGGAAGCAGAGAGAGAATCTTTAAATATACAATATAAAAAAATGTATTATCAAATTTGATTCTACGTGCAAAAGGAAATCTATTGGTATATTGCACTTAGTTGTAGAACATTTCCTTCATAGTGAATTTTTCAATGACAGTCCTTGAGGGTTTACTCTGTTCGCGTACGCACTATCCAGTAAAATTCAGACTAATTTTACTGGTTTTTACTGGATCGCGTTTTCGTACGCAAACACTTGCAAGCAACCAGCAAAAGAGAGAGAATTGAGATAGCAAAAATTACAGCTGAACTTGCAAGTTTTACTGGATTTTTACTGAATAAATTTTTACTAGCAACTTTAGCTCATGAAAAATAAACAATTATTAAAATTTAAGTAGTTTCGTTAAATAGGCGAAAAATGGAAAAGTAAGTAAATATATACCTACAAATATTTATTTCATATACAGGTTTATAAAGCTCAGTGTGTACATAAATATATTAGGAAGAGGCCCAGAATCTATATAAACGCGAGGATAGTAGTGTATCTTCAGCTGTCACAAAAATTTGCAACTACTTACTAGTTTTGCGTTTTCGTACTTTCTTGCATGTTTCTCTCTTTGAGAACAAATTTTGGCTTATTCTCTGAAATTTGGTTACTGGCAAGTTACTGGATATTTTTTGCTGGAGAATACGAAAACACAACTTTAGTCCCTGTCGCCAGGAAAAAAACAGGCGCGGTACGGTACCGCGCGGTGTAATCCCGTATGGCATGTTTGCTCATAGAACGCTATTAATTCTCCCATTCGCTGTATATTCTTGTGCCGTAGTGTACTGTAATTCCTTTTTTTGAGAGCTTCTGAGTACAGCAATGGTATAAAGCAACGCATATCGTACGATATTGTACCGTACCGTGTCTGTTTGAGGGCACCTTAACATCGATTCGGTGGCTACATCTCACATAAACACGCAAACTCGCATTGGCTGGATTATCACACGTACAAACATACATACATATGTACATGTGTACGTATGTACGCATAATGGAGCGGCCGGCATAGCGACGAGAACAGCGAAGAAATCAAAGAAAAATCACTCTAATTTGACCTTGACACTTCGCTTGAATTCTATGTGCTGACATATCTACACACTTCGTATCTTTGTGTATACGCTACGTCGCTTTCTTTCTCTTTTTCCCTTTTTCTATGCTATATCTTCCTTCTTACTCATGTAAATAAATCAGTTTTAATAAATAAAGAAGTCTAAGTTCGGGCGAAATCGAACATTAAATACCCGGCGCACGTAATAAACATCGTTTTTCACAATTCTGAAGCCTACCGTTACGTAGTAAACAGGGGTGCTTTTTTCCTATTTCAAACATTTAAAGAAATAATTTGGTAGATTACCGTTTCTAACTTTCGAAATATCAAAGTTTTAATTTTTCTGGAATTTACCATTATAGAAAAGTGGGCGTAATTTTAGCCCGATTTCAAACATTTTCCACATCTTGCTTTTTGTGTCAAGTACATTAATTTTACCGAGTTTGGTAGAAATTGATAAAACGGTTACCGAGATACACAGATGCAATCATAAGTGGGCGGTGATACGCCCATTTTCTGAAAATTTGTTATAATCGTACTTCTTGCTAAGGAATTATTGCAAACATAAATCTTGAGTAAATTAGCTTCAGTAGTTAATGATTTATAACAGATTTCGTATTTCTGTTAATTACCGTTATAAGGCGTGGTTATTGTCCGACTTCAAAAATTTTCGACCCTTTTCTTTTGGTAGAATTTGGTAAAGCGGATACCGAAATATACATATATGTAAATCCATGTGGGAGTGGCTACGCCCATTTTTCAATAATTTATATTATTCCTATTACTTGTTAATATATCATTGCAAGTGTCAATTTTGAGTCAATAAGCTTCAGTAGTTACTAAAATATCGCAGTTTTTGTGTTTCTGCAAATTACCGTTATATGGGAGGTGTATATAAAGAGTAGGTTTATTACAAGCTTTTATTTAACTTCACTTGTATGTATAAGTCCTGGAATTTTGCAATAAATATTTAACAATCTTCCCGATGAGCTACAGACTTCAAACTTAGCTCAGAACCTGATGACAATGCAATATGTAAGCTAGGTGGCGCTGGAGTCGAGATATTTGTAAAACCCGTACTTATGATCCCATTTGGTTCACATTTAGAATGAATATTACTTACATGAAAAGAAATAACTCCACGAAAAAATTTGCCGTTAGGTGCGCGTTTATATAATTGAATAAAATTATAGTTAAAATACTAAAAAAACGCTTTTATTACAGTAAGAACTAAAAAGTATAAAATAATTTATAGATATAGCGATTCCGTTTAAGGAAAATAGGAATTTCTCTAACTTGATTTAATTTAACTTTTTAAACTAGCTTAAAATAGGATTAAAGTAATTGGTCCGTAGTCATAGTCAAAGTTAAGTCGACTGCACGATGTAGAGAACAAAGGTGACGCCGTCAGTGGTACCGCTACTTAGGGTTAGCCGATTTTGAGAATTCTCAAGTAAAAGTAAACAGCCTCTCAGAATGTAAGCAAAAACTTTAGATGCACTTAAATTCACTAATTTTTAACAAACATAACTGGTTTTTAACATTTTATTTACTTATTCTCTTTATAAATCACATGTTTTTACCATTGAACACAAAAAACCGCGTTTCTTATCGAAAAATTTAATGTTAAAATAAGTAGCTGTTTTCACAGTCTTCTTTCACCTCCTCTGTTTACTTTTACTTGAGAAATGTCATCGCCACCAGGACAGCACAATCATTCTTGAGTCGACTGTAAAGTTAGTTGCAGCTTTTTGACATAATTTTCAATGGGATATCTGTCAAAAAAGCTGCAACAAACTTTACAGTCGACTTTATTTTGACTATGACTATGGGCCAATCACTTTAGTCCTATTTTAAGTTAGTTTAAAAAGTTAAATTAAATCAAGCTAGGCAACTTTCTATTCTTCTTAAACGGAATCGCTATATCTATAAATTATTTTATACTTTTTAGTTATTGTTGTAATAAAAGCGTGTTTTTAGTTTTTTAACTATAATTTTATTCAATACCATCCGTCCTTATCCCACTAGAAATACGCGTACCAAGTTTCGTTGAGATATCTCAACTTCTACTCGAGTTATAGTGTGCACCTACGGACGGACGGACGGACGGACAGAAAGACATGGCTTAATCGATTTCTCTCTCCATTACAAACAACCGTTAACCGTGAACAAAGTTAATGTTCCCTTGGGCGTAAGTGCGCTCGGGTATAAAAATTTCACACTCCATTTGTGTCATCGCCGCCTATGAAGTTTCACTTCAATAAGGATTTCAAAAAACCAATCTGTCAAAAAGTGCGCAGCAATGGTTATTTTCTATTGCTGGGTAGTAAAAAAAAGTGTAAGATATGTATTTAGAATTGTCTCTTACCCTTAAATCATTATTAAATGTAACAATTGTTGTCTCTTCGTCAAATTCTATTTCGGTTTTAATGCAGGAATCAGCTATTTCTTCCTCAGCTGCGTTACAAAATTGGATCTCGTTTTCTTCAAGAATTTGAAATTCCTCGTCGCTATTAGAGACTGAAACAAATAATTTATAAGAAAACATATTATCAACGTAGTAAAAAATAATCACAAACAAATTAATGCGATTAGTACCTGTGGTCAGCAAATTTTTAACAAGATGTTGTGATGCTGCTTTTTTCTTTCGATACGTTTTTATTGCCTGCTGACTAGTTTGCTGCCGATTGCTACCCGCTTCCGACTCGGAAGAAACTTTGTTGTATTCGTTAATAAAATTTTTTCGTAGAAAAGACAATTTTTCGTAAAATTTCCATGGCGGTTTTATGCCTCGCATCATTTCCTGCTTCAAATCTCGACGATATTGGAAAATCAAAAAATTCCAATCCTGGCGAGCTTGCTGAACTATTGGAGAAATAGAAAAATGTGTTATTTTTGCCATTTTCGATATATAGAGGGTTCCAAAACAAAGAATATCCCTAATGAGCTAAGCAGCTGTTACTGTTATAAGAGCATACAAATTCCCCAAAGAGTTTTTGGGAATGATGCTGAAGTGGCAGTCCTTTGCCACATATGAATCTTGGTCGTTCGAGCCGAGAAACGCCGAATCGAAAATGGCTTTGATAGATACAGTATATTCCGTTTAGCTGCACTTACTTCCGCTGCACACCATTTGGTGCACCTAAGCGAAATGTGCAGCTAAGCGGATTTAGATAACATTAGCACTCGCAGTTATGTACAGAATAAATATTTATTTGCAAGCGTTATATTATAGTTATAAGGTACAAAGAATTGTTTTTTAATAAGTATTTCGATAGAAGTCCGTTTATGAAAAATAATTGGTAGGTAATTTTACTTAGCGATTTTTTTTATGTTTGCAAATTTGACAATCATCTCTTCCCCCTCGAAAATTTTAAAATTTGCAACTAAATGTCCCATTCTAACCGGTCAAATTTTAACCGGTGAAGGGCTGGTCCTTTTCGGAAAATTGGCCGCCTTGTTGCTGCAGGGAAGTCTTAAACACACATCCACTTACAAATGTAAATATGTATGTATGCATGAAATAAATATTCTGTTCAAGCACCCGTCATAGTTACAGGATTTAGTCAAGAAGATGTTGAAATGTCTTCCACCTAAATCCTGTAAATCTTACGGCTACTAGAACAGACTAAAAGTTGAAAAGAGAGTATCATGGTATGCGTACAGCATGCGTTTATGAGTAGTTTTTATTGAAAAGAGATATAAATGTTGTTAGCAAAAAGAACTTTTGAAAAATTTTGGTGCTGCTAAGCGAAGTATTTTTCGTACAAATCAAAGAAAACTTACTCAAAAACAGGGCTGTTAAACGGGAAAGGGTTGCTAAGCGAAAATGCAGCTAAAAGCAAAATTTCCGTACAAAACTCATTTTGTGAAGCAGTATTTTGGTAAAATTGTGCACGTAAGCGGAAAATGCACCTACGCGAATAGGCCGCTAAACGAAATATACTGTATAAACATGTGCATACATACAAGACATTGGCAACCATTTTAGAACACATATACATATAAAGGGTGGTTAAATTTTAAGGGCCGATGTTGAATGTGAACCACACCTAAACGTCAAGTTTTTTTCTGCATTTCATTTGACATTTCTCAATTTCAGACTAACTCAATTTGAACATGGAAAGATACACAATCGAGC
>JAPVRG010259322.1:0-11927 GCA_029783565.1 Rhagoletis cerasi
CTTCCTACGAAGCTAGATGCGCACTCATTAACCTTCAGTCTCTGCGATGCAGAAGAACCATTCTGTCGATGACTTTTGTCTTCGACATAATCAACGGTAACATCGATGCGCCATCTCTTCTCGAAGGTATCCGGTTTCATGTGCCAAATAGGCAGCTTCGAAATAACGATATTTTTTATACAGACTGTGCTCGGACTCTCTATGCCTCTAACGCTCCCATCTTTAGAGCAATGACGGAATTTAATCTTCTCCCAAATTCTTTAGCAATTGACTTCTCAGTGTCCAAACCTGCGTTTAAATCTGTACTCGCTAACATATTTTTAGAATAATTTTTGTAGTATTTTATATATAAGTATCTACGTAGTCTGTAAGTATTTCTAGTGCTAGACTACTTTTGAAATTAAATAAATTAAATAAATAAATAAATTAAAGATATATCAGCAGAAAATACTGAAAATTCGCTTCAGAAAATACGCTCTTTAAAATACATTTATGCACGTTTTATGTGTAGTCTGTAATAAATAAAAAGATGCACTTTTTGAAGTTACTTTATTGCACTTTATTTACATACAATTAAAACAATTCAAACATTTTTAAGAAATTAAAACTACTCCTAAATTCTTTTATGAGAATTGAAGTCGGCTGTGTTTTGGTGTTAAAAATTACTTGTTTAATGAAAAGTTTTATAAACACAAGATGTGCTTATCTTTCAAAAGTAATAAAAAAAATATGAAAAAGAATTTTAATAAAAATAAATATGTATATTAATTTCAAGAAATTTTTAAACTTTTTTGTCCATTTTCCTCGAAGTTTCAGAAAGTTTGTCTATAATTTTTTCCACTGTAGGAGTGAGTTCCCTATACAAATAAAGAAGTGCTAAACCGTTCAATCGTCCTTGTGACATTGTGCTTCTTAAATATGTTTTAAGTCTACGGAGTGGTGAAAATGATCTCTCATTCTCGCATTTTGTTATGGGGAGAGTTACTAGAATGGCAAATAAATTAAATATATAGGTATATGAGCTGCTATAAATGAAAGTGGTGTAAGTTCACTTCTGGAAAAAAATGAGTTAATTACAGTTTTGGTTAGGTATAGACACCTATTTTTATGTTTATTAAATTACATACAATGAAGCCAGTTTTTTTAAAAAATAATCCAAACAATTTTATCTTACAATCTTATCGCAAAAATATTTTTTTTGAAAGTAGTTCAAGTCCATTCGTAATGATCATAATTGAAATAACATTTTATTCGCTATTATTATTACAATTGCGCAGATCTTTGGCAAATATTTATGCTGTCTGTAGGACCCTATAAATCCAAAAGTGTAAACAAGGTAACGGTACCTATCCACTGATGTAAAAGTGAAAAGTAATTTTGGTTTTCGTTCGCAATTCCTATTCTTTCGTTTTACTTTCAAATTTGCAGCGTCCCTTTTATTTTTTTTTTTTTGTTTGGAACTAAACGATCAGAAATACATATACATTTTGCGTTCATTTGACATAATAATCACAACCTTTTCTTACTTATTATTTGTTTAAGTTATTACTTGAATACTCCTTTTAGTTATTATTTTCTTAAGTATAAAAGTAAATAAAAAAAATTTGATTTTTTAACATAAAGGTTGTTAAAACATGGACTTATACTTTTCCTCATTTTGGTTTAAAAATTTGTTATTTTTGAAAGTGGTGCAAGTCCATTCGGAAGTAAAAATTTATCTTAGCTTCGTTAGCAGCTCTAATATTAATTATTGCATAATAAATTTGATGTAATAGCAATATAAAAAACATGACCAGGATTAATTAACCTTTACCAACATTTTTAAGATTAATCGATGTATGGAAAAATGGACTTACACCACTTTCATTTATAACAACTCATATATGTAGTTATGTACATGGTCATTTATATATGTGTATATTAGCTTCATTTAATTTTTAGCAGATTTGTAGCCAAGATTTTTGGGGGGGTTGAACCCCAAAACCCACTCCTTGGGTGCGCTAATGGGTACAATAATATATTTATGTATAAGAATTTTTAAGTACAATAAAAATACATACAAAAGTAGTTAAGTTATTAAAAAAATTTTTTATTATCAGTTTTTAAGCTAAGTTTTGTATCACAAATTCTAGCTAAATAAACTACATTAACTGCGATACCACGCTTTGGCAAACTTATTAAATCTCGTATTTTTAGTCACTTCTACTAGGATGGACTCATCTACATATTCGTGTTCATCAGTTTGCAATGAGTCTAAACTGCGAATATATGTTGGTACTCTTCGGAAAAAGTATCCGACGACTACGGTTGCCACATTGGATATTCACCCTGAGATTCAGGGGCTTCTGAGCGAATCTCGGGGCTCAGGGATTGTCACAAAAATCTCATGATTTGGGAAAAATGTTCAGTTTTTATACATATGTACATTTTATTCACGAAACAACTTCATTTTTACTACAAAGAGTATGTATGTGTGTACATTATACCGTACCAACTTACAAGCAAGCAAAAAAAGTTCGCCGTACACTTCTTAGTCTAAAGTATTTTTGCAAGGAAATTTCGAGAAAACAATTTTATTTGGCTGAATATAGGGGTCACCTTTTTATTTTATTTTTCGGTGACACCTGCATTAGAAAAAGTTTAATGATTTTTTTTAGGCCGAAATTTACTGACATTAGGGTAGTATGTTAGGGTGATAACAACTGAGATCTGCTGGGTAAATACTAGAACAGGGTACTTGAGGTCAATTACATTTGGAAGAAAAAAAGTGTATCGTCGGCACAAGAACATCGATGCATAATACTTTAATATCCCATTGTAAATGCTGAAGATATGACGAAAAAAGTAAAAAGATGACCCCTACATGCGGACAAAAAAATAAAAAAAATTTCGAAATTGTCTTGCAAAAATACTTCAGATTCGAAGGTGCGCAACCACTTTTTTTCTGGTACGGTCTAATGTGCATACATACCTATTTTATCAAATTATTTTTACCGTAATTAGTGTTTATCTAGCATACTGCTGTATGGAGGGCGCTTTTACGAAAAGGTACTTTTGTGCCTTTAACCCTGCAAAGACATGCCTCGGCGAATCTAAGACGCAACTCAAATTTATATTTATATTTATCATTGTAATAAATTTTACTATATTCACATTTTTTTTAGTATTTCCTTAATGTTTTCACATAGGCTGTAAGAAAAATACTAGAAATCAGCGTTACCTTCCATGGTTAAAGAATTGTTCGTTGAGTTAAAGTTTTGTTAAAAAGTTTTAATAAAACCAATAAAGGTGAAAAAAACAATAATTCCTTTTTTCAATCTTTGGGTCTGGGAATCTAAAAAGGTAGTTACCCAACCGACGGCACAATGTTAAAAGAAACGCATATGATTTAACAGGAAACTGCAAGTCATAGTGTCAGGACGGGAGCTATGGACAAATGGATTGGCTTGCACTGATGTTGGAAAATTTCAGTATGTTTCAGCATGAGATGTTCACAATCACGACTTCTGCTAAAATATACCCTGAAAAAGTTTGAAGTACGCATTTCTAGTTATCTTTTCAGAGAGTCAAACGGCCAGTTGAGCCCTCCCCAATAGGATAGACACATCCAAGCTTGCTCTGGAGTGTTTTCTAGGAGCATTCCACCTTTGGTACAGGACAAATCGTACGAATTTTTTCTGCTTACGATTCTAATAAAGGGCAACGTGAAAATGTATAAAACAAAGTATCTAATACATTACGTTTGTATGGTAAAGTACTAACCAAAAACAGAAAATTTATTTCTGAAATATTCGCGTATGCCCGAAAAATCCAAAATAAATTCCCTGTTTGTACGGGACAGCTCTAGTCTACCTTGAATCTTAGTTGCTGTGTGTTATGTGAAATTTCAGCGAAATTCATGATAATTGTAAAATAACTAAAATAACATTTCGGAGCAGTAACATCAAAGTAAATTAAAACAATAAAAGTTTTAAGAATACATTTATTTCAAAATAGTGTAAAGAATTTTAATGCAATTGTTTGTATGGGACTCGTACGAATATTAGTTTCATAAATTTAGATTTTCATCACTTTTGTAGGGAAAAGTTGGTGCTGAGGCTATCTAAAGCATAATTTTTGCATATCACTTCACGCCCATTCATTGATATTTCGTGAAATTCAAATACTCCGAGTGTAGGCTTCGTTGATGTCCAGGGATGAAAACAATTGATAACACTTAACTAATTTTTGTTGTTGTTGTAAAAAATATATATCATTTGGTAAAATTATTGAAAAATAGATTTCCATGCTAAATTATGTATTTGAAATAGATTCCCGCTGAAATAACGGTAAATTATTTGTTGTTGTTGTTGTAAAAAATATACATATATCATTAATAAAATCAGGTAAATATCGATTTGTGTGCTAATTTTATATTTAAATAAATTTCCACTGACAATTTTTTTCGGAAAAGTAATTAGCCTGTCGATGAAAATATACCTTTTTTCGTGGAATGCTCCTCTAACATTCTTAATTCGATAGCACAGATTACCGTAAGTAACACTTTGCAGAGTATGAGATCACTGCGGGATTTGTAGTCGATGAGCCGGCGAACAGGAATCTTCAATCGTCTTTGTGGTCTTAGTTGTTTTGCCAAGCACATTTAGTGTGATGGTCCTACATTGGCCTAGTACGTTTAAAACTCGTAGGGTAGGAGAATGCATACATATGTAGATATGTATATTTATCTAATTTAATGCTTAGAAAAATTTAGTACATATTTTTTTTAGTTTTAATTAATTTTAAACCTTACGCGTATCAAATAATCGAATTTAATTACTTACATATATATCTATGTATGTACGTATGTATGTTATTCACATTAATTTTAGTAATGAAAATATTCTCGCATTAAAATTACCTAGGTACAATTTCTTTATGGCTTAAGTTTATGACATCGATACGCACAAACATATGTACTTATGTATGTATACATACATTTATGTACGTACATACGCTTATGAAACTACAAATGTGCATGGATCGGTATGATTCTACGAATTTTCATGCAAACATATGTTTTGGAATTTATCACGCACGAATTTTAAAAGCTTACACATGTACTACACATGTCCATATGTATGTATATATGTATGTATATACGTATACATAATGCAGGTAGTAAAGCTGAGCTTGAAACGTACGTATCTATATAGTATATACTTCACTAAGAAATCTGTATGTGCAAATATAAATAAAAAATGTAACCAAACAAAAACAAAAATTGTAGCATATGCTAAAGATTTATTGGTTGTGAAAGACGTATTGCAAAACAGTTTTGTCTCAAAAGAGGAACTACAAAATGAATGTTTCTGCAAAAAATTAAGTCAGAAAACTGCTTCGAAGGATAGAAGAAGGTTGGAATAAAGAAAGTTAAAGAAAGACGCTGAAATCAAAACTGGTGGACTAGGTTAGCAGGCAATCGTGGCAAAATTGCAAATAAACAGACAGCAATAATTGGCAAACATGTGCCACCAAACCGACTGCCGCACAGTGCACAGAGCGTGGACAAAAATGCAAAAATCGAAAGTTCTGAAAAACAAACTTTTTGGTATCATTTCAAAGCTAAAACTCCAATTTAAAAAAGTGTATAACATATCATGTGATAGAATAGACCTTAGGCCTTATACGAGGACAGTACTTAGCCTCACCGCCCGATGGCGCCACTATCGCAAGAGAAATTTGCTATCGTGTAGCACATTCTCGTAGACGGCTACTGCCAAAATTTCAGCCGAATCGGACCCACAGTTTTGTTTTGACTGCGTATGAAAAAGATCAATATCGGTCGGTGATTCGCTTCTTGGAAGAGAAATCACGAAGCGAAATCAAAGATAGCTTGGCTGCTGTGTACGGTGACTCTTCTCCTTCGATGGCGGCCGTCAAAAATTGCTTAACGAGATTCAAAGTGGTCGCACGTCGGTTTTTGATGAACCACGCCAAGGTGCCCCAAAAACAGCTAATACGGAGGATAACGTGACAAAAATCTAAGATCCCGTGATGGCAGACCGCCGATTGAAGGTAAGCGAGATAGCTGAGACAGTAGGCATCTCATAAAACCGCGTGGGTCATATCCTGCATGAAATTTAGGGCATGAGAAAGCTGTCGGCGCGCTGAGTGCCGAGTTTGCTCACTCGAACTGCTGCCTCATCTACCGTATTCTCCAGATTTGGCCCCGCGCGAGTTCTTTTTGTTTCCAAACTTGAAAAATTCAACCTCCAAAAATGTTTTTATGGTTTATAGTAATCTGAACCCTCTTTTAGCAGGGGAAAGTAAAATATCCTCCGCCTTTTTCCGCCTCATGAAAATATTTCATTTCATTTTTCGTATTTTTTAGCTTATCTGTATATGAAATGCGCGAAGGCATTCCTTGCGAATGTCATCAGATCTGCACGGTTCAAAAATGGGATGTCAAATTAAAGAGCTTAACCTGGCGGTGTGCGATAAGGTTTTATTTTTTTAAGTTAAAGATATTTTAGCGGTGCAGGGTGATTTAAAATTTTATGAAATGAAAAGCCGAAACCCTGCGAAACCTCTCTTCACTCAGTAACGGCTGGAGGGATTGAGATGAAATTTGGCACACGGATAACTTATTACTCTGGTCATAGGAGAGGTTTGCCACCTGCTTAAAAAGGTCAATTAGAATTAATTAATAACTTATTTGAAATATGTACATATGTATCCCAATATGGATGTCAAAAGAAATAAGTTTAATAATGGTTCAGTTTAAATATATATTTTTAAAAGTATTGCCACCTGTTTGAAAAGTCTAATTAAAATAAATTATGCACAAGTGTGAAATATTTCAACATTGGTGTCGAAAGAGAGAGTTTTAAGAAAGCTTTAGTATAAAAGTATGAGACTTAATGAAAAGGAATTGTTTTTAGAAAAGATAAAAAGGATTTGATTGAAAAAAATTAAACCTAAATAAAAAACCGCGATTTACCAAAAAACCGATTTTTTGGAAACGATGCCCATTCCTAAGTGATGCCACCTCGTCATCTTCCAGGCAACTGTGACATACGGGGTCCGGTAGTATGTTCAGCCTTACTGCGTGAATACCGATTGGGCAATGGCCCGTTAAAACCCCCACCAGAAGTGAGAGCTGTGGCTTTTTGAGTGTGAGGAGTGCCCTCGACCGCCCCCGGCCCACCCTCGGCCAGAAGGACCTTGCGATCACGAATTTCGTGGTTTTCGCCCAGCGCTTACTGAGCTGACATAAGGCCCATCTATCCGTGAGTGTACCACAAGCAATCAATGGCACCCCAGCCACTCTTTATCCGGCGATAGCGTTACACGAGTACCTCCGCTGGCCAATTCATCCGCCACACAGTTTCCCTCAATGTCGCTGTGGCCCGGAACCAAAATAAGCCTAATACAGAAGTATTACGACGCGACTGAAAGAGTTCGCCGCACACCCCTCCAGCAGTTCCGCCCGGCCCACTCCTCCCTTGAGGGAATGTGGGCAAACGAGAAGCTTCTAGTAGCCATTTCGTTGACGCAGTAATCTCTTCCATCAGGGATGAATCGAAGCCGCCTAGAATTCTAGAGTATCCAGTCCAAAGTGCCCCACTAGTACCAGTTAATGCAGCCCGTTGTACGCGCTCCAGCTGCTTAGCTAGTGTAACCTTTTCCAGCGAGTTCCACCAGACTAGGGCGCCATAAAATTCAATTGGCTTGACTACAGTCTCGTAGAGCGAATAGTCAACTTTTGGCGAAATATCCCATATCTTACCAATAGCTCCCCTACTGCAATATAAGGCCACTGATGCCTTCCTTGCCCTTTCCTCGATGTTTGGCCTCCACGACAACTTCCTATCTAGGATCAAGCCCAAGTATTTGACCCTGTCAGACAGCTGTAAGCGCAGACCTCCAACTGAGGGAAGAACAGCGGCGGGGATTTTATATTTTCTAAGACCAGTAATATTAATAATAGACCAATAAATATTTAACGGCTCGTTTGTTATTATCGCCAGATCCATTAGTTTCATCTCGAAGGAACTTGAAACAATTTGTTCAGTTATATGCTCTTCCTCTGAGGATCTAAGTTCAGAAACTGATACGTAATATACAATGAATATACATATAATCAATTTATATTTTCGTTTCATTTTCTTAATTTTAGGAAAGTAAAGTGGTTTTCTGTAGACTGTTTAATCCATATTATGTACATGCAAACAATAATTATGCCCTATTTTAAAGGGCAAAAAAGTAAAAAAAAAAAACGGTTTTAATTTTAATTGGTGTTTGTTACAAAAAGTGCATTTTAGAAATTAACGTGGTGTAATCCTTCCAGGAGTAAAGTTTCAACAAATTCCGACCACTGTTTATATTTTTGTCCATTGTTTATATGGAGACGATGCACTGTTTGCGGTTGCAAAAAAAAAAACAAAAAACTTAAATAATGGCCAGCAGTGAAGATCGTTAAAAAGAGGAATCACGCAAGCTTCGGAAAGGGCAAAGATTTTACACACAAACAAAAGTGATTTTGAGGTAGCAATGTGTTACTACGGATTTGTTTTTCTCAATAAAACGCATTTCAAGTACAGTTCAAAAATGTAACAAAATATCTACTCGCCATTTTTTGTAAAATTCTTAATTTGTCTGGATATTTGACGATATGGAAAGTGTTAATGCAGAATCCTTTATTTGTGCTGATCCCTTATGTTTAAATATTTGGTTTTTTGTATAGGCTTTGTGGATCTAATGTACGCAAGTGCAAGTAAAAAAAAAGTTTCTTCACTTCATGCCCAACGTTTCGCTAAATTTCCTTAGCTTCCTCAGGGGCGAAAATATATGTATGTATACGCTCGCAAACAAACTTAAAAAAAATGATACATCAGTACCAGTCGCCTTTGGTACACTTGTCATACTTTTTACTTGCACTTGCGCATATTAGATCCACAAAGCCTATACCAAAAACCAAATAGTTAATGAAGAATTTTCGCTTAAATGCACTCAGTTGTTACCATTTCATGAGGCTTTTATAAGGATTCGTCGTCACGACATGAGTCTGCGAATTCCAAAATGGTATGACACTTGCTAGATTTTTTCTTAAATTATGGATATATATATGGATTTCTACCGGGTAAATACCGGGTAAAAACGGGGTATTTACCCAAATAAATACCCAAATCGAGGGTAAATATGAAAACATGTTTTTAACGCTGTTTTCTGCCATTTTTGTGCAGTTTTTGCAGATAAACTCACTTCTCATTGCTTGTACTATTACTTTTTATTGTAAAATTTTATATTTTCTATATTATTTGCTAACAATATCAGTTAGTACGTCTTTTAAAATTACTGAATTTTTTTAATGTTTTAAAAAGACACATTTATATGTAGATATGTATGTATTTTTTATTTTTTAATTTTTTTATTTTCTTTTAATTAATTTTTGCAGCACAATATATTTGTTCGCCAAATGTTCTTCGACATAGTTTATAACCATCCTTTGGATAAATACTCGGGTATTTACCCATTTTTAACCAATTTACCCATTTTACCGGGTATTTACCATTTGGGTATTTGCCATCTCTAATTATGGACAATTTTGATTTCTGTAAAAAAACTCAGTTTTCAAAATTTTTTTCTTACTTATGCCTGCGACACATGTGGTATAGAAATTGTAAATAATTTGAATATTGTAGTTTGCCGTTGCTTAGTAACAACCAAAATGTATTCAACAAAGTGTGATTGATTTTGACATTGCTCTCAGAAGAACCATCCTATAAAGTCAAATTGAAAAAATTTTTTATGAATTTTCAATCGCTTGTTTATATTTGTTGGCATGATAGTACCTTAAAAGAAAGCCTGCCTGAGTTGTCAATCACACCATCAAAGGCTCTGTTATGCATACTTTGCTTTGCACTGCATAGAGAAGCATTGCTTGTGAAACAAAGTCTTGATTATACTTCACGCAGCGCATACTTATCTTCCCAACAACAACCACACACATTTTGCCGCTCTAATTTCTCCCTCTCTCGCTCTCACTGCTCAATCGAATGTCGCTTTTACGTAAAAATCAAAAATCAACAGACTTCTATCTCATGCTGTGCGTTGGGTAACCGCTAACACCCAAAGCTCATTTAACAGATTCCTTATGTGACTACTCTCACGTCTTACTATGCAGTGCTAAGTATGCATAACTGAGCCTTAACATCCGTGTGGTATAGATCGTAGTATTGATATTATACTTAAAACGATTGTAGTGTACCCGAGACTTTCCTTGAAGCCGTAACTTTTAAGGTAATTCTAGTTTGAGTAAGACGAAGAGTGTCATCTTACGAAGTGTAAGCGAGGCAGAAAGTGACGCCACTTTATCCTGGCCTGTCACCTGTTTCCGGCTTGACGTGGACTTCTGGGACACCCTGTATATAAAGATATTCAACACTTTACTGATTCGTTAAGAGGTACACACATACATATGTATGTAATAATCTACATGTTCTTGAGAAATGCATCCATATTTTTCTCTAAAGGATATACTAGGACTAGCTTTTTGCAAAAGGCAGGCGCAAGATTTGTTTTTTCTAGGCTGTTATAGTGAATAAAAATGCGCTAACAGACATATGTATATGGTAGTTATTGTCGTTTGTGATTGCCCCTCGCTCCCCCACAAAAAATGTCGTTACAACGCCCCTGTTTTCAATGCAATCGTCTAAATTTACTTTTGCAGGCAACTATTCGTATGATTCATCTGTATATTTTTTATTTTATACAATTGGCGTGATTATTTTTTTCTATATTACAGAGCACGTACAACTGCAGTCGAAATAAAAGCATAAGCAAGTCATCCTCAAAGTTGTGCTTTACCAGCATACATATTCTCCTGCTGAAATGCAGAGACACATGTATCCCAGACGCACAAACGGGCGTGCCAATTGCCCTTGAAAACTTGCGTTCAATGTTAATGCTAAATGATTTGTGCTCTTCTGCGCACATTCAGCTGATGCTTTAAGCTGTGCGCCATTCCAAAGACTTTTTATTGCCTTTCGATCAAGGAAAAAGCACACAAACGGCAAAACAAAAAGCCAAGCCAGAATACGAGTACATCATCTCGTGTTTCTAATGAATGTCTGCACATACGCGCATACTTCGAGTATCACACTGAGTTCAACTACATCACAAAACGATCACTCTCTTTTTACTGTGTCTGTAAAAATTCCATAACCCAAAAATTAAATCAAAAGAGTCCTTTACAAAAGGCAACAAACAACAAACATTTGTCAGGCAGAGCGATCGGTAACATGCCATAGCCATTTTTTGGCACTCTGCGCTCTGAGTCACATCTACATTGTACATAAGTACGAAGTGCATTAGGGTGGTCCAAAAAAGTATGGGAGAAAAGTAAAGTAAGAAATGTAATGCTCTCACCCCTTAGGATTGTTCTATACCGAAAAAAATTATACCCCTGTTTTTTTATTTTAAAATAACAATATATTTAGAGGTCGCTCAAAGCACTCAAAGTTTCCCATGTATTTTGTATGGGGAAAAAAGATTTTTCGTAGAAATGGCATAGAATCCATGAAAATTAAAATTTTTCAATCTGAAAACCCTTTTCAAAACACTTCAGAGAATAATGCCCAATTTTTATTTAAACATTTTTTTAATGTGGAAAAAATAGCAAGATATACTTTTTAACGATTATTTTTGTATTTTTGATTTTTTTTGGGATTTTTCGGATACCCTTAAAAAATAACACTGTCCAACAAATGAAGACTTTTTGAATGGAACAGAATAGCGACCCCATAATTCTGAAAGGGTATGTTGAGTAGATCATTTTTGTAGAACAAACTTATGGTCCAGCACGTCTGAGTTTTTTTTTACAGTGGGTCAAAGTTTTCATTTTTTGGTCGAAGGGAGCATTATACTATATGAAAAAAATGTTG
>JAPVRG010259331.1:0-15636 GCA_029783565.1 Rhagoletis cerasi
AAATGTTGGGACGTCAACCGAGCTCACTACATTTTGAAGCACACCCACTTTCTAATGATTTTAAACTACTTCATAAGAAAATTTAACAAAACCCTGTTGTATAGCATAATCCACTCACACATATGCGTTATACTTATATCTTAATCATAATTACATAATTTTCGAAGAAACTTAACTCACACGTATGCTGTATATAATTCCTTATGAATGTGGTTATGTAATGCTTGGCTGGTGTAAGCGTACTTTATCCACATGCGTACCTTTGACTGATGTCGAAGAACAAAAGTTAGTTGCGGCGACGCGGCAACTAGCAATTAGAAAAGCGGTGTACTCGTATAGTGGAGGTTTTCAGCAAACAACTTCAAAGTACTACATAGCAAGCAGACAAGCAGGAACGTAAGAGGCACAGATGTTGCAAAACTACTTGCAGGTAGAACGTATAACTACAATAACTTGCTGCTATGGTTGTATGTGCACTCCACTTCACTAGAATAGGTACATTTGTTCTCCTAAGGAACCTATTTTCTACATTTTCTGGTGGGAATCAGTAAGCTCTGTTTTAGTCTCGTTACGAAGAATGACCGATTTTATAGAAAAATTGTTAAAAGCAAGTATAAAAAATAATGTTAGTTTTTTGAAATTAGTGTATTGTATCCTTCTCTGTACGAATTATTTGTAACTTTTAATAATTAAAATTTTATTTATTTATTTATTTAATTATTCATTAATCTACAGTACAAAGTACCGTACAGACTAGAAATAAAAATAAATACCATGTTATGCAATTAAATTTATAATCTTTACAAAATTTGATCTAGATAAAGTGAAATCAAGCAGGTCTGAATTAGATAATGCATTAAGTTCCCGAAGTGCACGAACAATAGGTGCATTACCCGCAAAATAAGTCCTAAAGCTTTCCCCATAAAAAGGGTAAAAATTACAAAGACTTCTTTGTGGAACATTAAAGCTTATTCTCTCAAGTAAAGCTGGACAATCAATGTTGCCATTAATAACATTGAAGGTGAACGATAATGAAAGTAATGTCCTTCTGTTCTCTAGAGAGTTTAGATTAATTAGCATGAGCCGAGAATCATAGCATGAAACAGGAGCCTCAAACCGTAGGGATCGTAGTGCATCTTTAAGAAATATTTTTTGAACACTTTCAATTTTACTTATCGAGAGTTGGTCATATGGTCTCCAAATTATAACTGCATACTCCAAGTGGGAACGGACAAGAGCCGTATTAAGTAGTTTGTAGGTATATGGATTAGAAAATTAAGATGTATTGCGACGAATAAAGCTAAGAACTGAATACGATTTTGTAAGAATAAAGTTAATATGACTACTGTAAGAAAATTTTATGTCGAATATAACTCCAAGATCCTTAAACTCTGTTACATTTTGTAATACATGTTTGACAATGCTATAGGAGGTGTTAATAATGCTGTGACGCCTCGAAAATGTTAAATGAAAACATTTTTTAATATTCACAGAGAGACGCGACCCCACGCACCATCGATGGAAATTGTCCAAATCACTTTGAAGCTTTAGGGTATTCGCTGAATCCATTATAGTCGAAAAAATTTTCAAATCATCTGCATAGAGCAAAAAATTTGATGAAGAAAGACATTTTCCAATGTCGTTGATAAAAAGAACAAAGAGACCTCAAGATGCTTCCTTGGGGAACACCTGAAGTAACAACAAAGTGGTTTGACAAAACACTATCAATTGTTACTACACAGCATCTATCCATTAGATATGACCTAAGCCATTGCAGAAAGGTGGAGTGAAAGCCCAAAACAAGCTAACTTGTTTTGAATCTTGTGCGACACTATCAAATGCCTAAGAGAAATCTGTGTAAATGCATTCAACTCGGAGTTCCTTCGAGAATTATGGCATACAAAATTCGCTAAAAACAGCGAGATTAGTAGCTGTGGAGCGACCAGTGACAAAACCATGTTATTTTGGGTTGATTAAAGACTTAACCGCAAAATAAAGTTTTGAGATGCTTGACAGTTTGGAAATTGGCCAGTAGTTGCGAACATCACTTTTCTTCTTACTTTTAAAAAATGGCGTGATGAGATAAAGGTTTATTAACGATAAATTGAAGAGAGACTGCTAACGCCGGACAATTTTTGAGCAGGATGGCTGATAGTCCATCCTCATCTGTTTTCGACGAAGGTTTGAGAGAAAGCATCCCCTTGGTAATGTCGTCAACTGAAAATTTCTACCCAAATGTTACAAAATACTGCATCTCATCTGTACCGTCACTCTCACTCATCATGGCGTGGAGTCCACCGAAGGAGTTACTCGTTTCGCAAACAAAACTATTGTTTTTCGTAAAAAAAACTCAACTTTCTGTTCGTCCATCAAAGAAATTTTTTTTAAATGTAGGTGTTGGGAGCGGCTCTAAAACATTGACCCACTGGCCCATAATTCATTCGTACTGACCAAATGTTCTCAGAGTATCTGAAGCGCAATTAGATGTAGCTTCACTTTTGTAAATCGAAGTAGGCCCCTTAGGTTGAGCCCCATAATCCATTAGGATGTTTCTACCGAAGTACTTTCACCTTATTCAACCGAAGGCTGGGAGTTCACAGTCTCGTCTTCTTAAAGGAAAATTTCACATATATCCCAGTATGTTAATTCTCAAAGCTGGCTATGCATCTATGAACTTATAAACCCAATCAGCTTTAGCTAGTGTGCCAGCTTTTTCGTTGCCTCTGACGTTCTGGAACAAAGTTGTTTCCCTCAGAATATGGCCACATGCACAACTTTGGTTTAACCCATACACACGATAATTCCTCGATCGATAGCTGCTTGGCTACCCCATCCCATAAATACTTTATCCTAGCCAAAGAGATGCAGTAGTGTGGCCACCATGGAGGAACAAAATCTGAATATATTTGGTGCCGGAAAAGATTTCAGCTCCAAAGCTAGAGTCCATTATAGCCCTTTCATTTGACAATATAAAGGCATCAGATGGGTTAGGACTCGGCCCAACAATCAGAGTTACACTCTCTGGACGGTCAGGGTTGGCGAACGGGAACTACCGCCGAAACATTAGCTCCGCATGTTGGGTATCAACGCCTCTCTCCATTTCTGGTAACAGGCTGCTAATGAGAGCCCTCCTCCAGAACTGAGAGACCGAAGCCTCTCGAGCAGCGCATCGAATCTCGTAGCGCGAGCATTCCGGGATGCTATAGTTTTCGGTAACCAACTAAACGCTTGTTATAAGACTTAAGAATTTATAGTGAACATACATATAGGTACATGCAGTGGATTTATTGGGGTTTGAGCCTTAAAGACCTAGATACCATTCGTTAACACTGGCACAGGATTTTGGTAGACCTAACCACCAGCAACGCATCTGTTCAATGGGCATATTTCTTTCAGACATTTGAGTTCCATAAATAGCCGCTTACTTCTCTAAATGGTCTACTTTTAGCTCGATACACTTTTTAGTTCCTTCAGTAAAGAGAAAAAGTAGAGCCTCTAAAAAATTTCAGGGATTTGTTAGATTTAAGCACATCTTTTGTACGGCGCGACGTCTGTGTACCGCGTCCCTACAGCTGCTTACAATATGTATGTATGTATGTATGGTTTTGTATTTAATTTTTGTTTTTCGCAAGAGCTAGTAAAATGAAGCTGAAATTTTCCCAAAAAGTAATAAGTGGTTAACTACTATTTATTAACTTCACTATAAGCACAACCACGTTACGCTTACTGTACGTACCCAAGTGATGCAAACTTTAAAGCAAATTCTAGTAAACAAAGTTATAACTTCGGTTCTTTAAGAAAAACAATGGGCCCACTCAGCTGCAGTAGGGTGTATGTGTTTATATATGTACATGTGCAAGTTAATAAAAAAATAGCTCTGACAAGTGCGTTAAGTCGTAGACGAGGAAGACAAGTCCTACAAGTCGAGTGTATGTGTTGCTGAAAATGAAGTTGTTCGCGCCTTTATAACCTGGCAAGTATATATCTGCGTCGGTATGTGTTGTCGGCAAAGGTAAGTGTCACACATGTAAGTACGTACTTATATCACACTACCCAGCCACCATCTAGAAGATGACTTGTGCACAGGTGGCTGAGCAAACACTACAGCGCGTAGATACTAGGGTCTACCGCGAGGAAGCAGGAACTAGGATTCTTGATATAGTGCCCACTTACTTGTCATCAAGGTTCGTTTTATTCTAGTAAAACTATGGACGTCATCACACATTTTTGTGACTATTTTTAAGCCAGCCAGCCTAAGCTTACCTAACTTTACCTAAACGACATAATCGACAGGTTTTCAAAATTATTGAACTAGCAGGCCTCCGCATCAACTCGTACCTGTTGATGAACTAGTCAGTTTCCACCAGCTGAGCAACTAGATTGTAACTGACTGAATTGGCAACAGAGATGTTAAAAATACTAAAATAGTAATTAAGTACAAAATACAAATACCTTGCGTAAAAAGTATTTGAAATGCAAATACAAAATGCTTTTACGAAAAGTATTTAATAAACAAACTGCAAAATACTTATTTTGAAAATACAAATACACTTGAAAATACTTTTGCAATCACATGTACGAGTATATAAACACCAAAGAACGTAAATTTTATAAGAAGCGACAACTCGTTATAATTTTAGCAAATGTTACCATCAGGAGCGTGCCTTCTCTTTTGCCCAAATACGTTTTTTGATTGGATAAGAAAAGACACGCTCCTGATCTTCACACTCGCTAAAATTATAACGAGTTGTCGCTTCTTATAAAATGCACGTTCTTGGTAAATACCCTTAGTCAAAATTATAAGCGCACCACATATTGACAAGCGTTAACAATTAATTTTTTTTTTGTAATTTAATTTTTATTTTTTTATAAAAATTAAGTTAATTCTTTAAACTAAACTTACAAGTTCAAGTTTTACCCTTTGTGCAGCATTAAAAAAAAACCGATCGTAAAAATTTCAAGCTTTTTAGTAAGATTTCTTAGAAAGTTGTAATATAATAAAGTTCAAATTTGCAGTAGCTAGGACACCGTTGACTTGTGGCTTTTTTTTTTTTTTGCTAAGAGTGTTGCTCATTTTCTTCCATATAAAAAATCGTCGAACAAACTTTTTATGGAAACTAGAAATTGCGCAACATCGTTAGCAAAAAAAAATTGCCAATTTGCGACGGCGTCTTTTTTGTGTTGCGCTTCGCATGACTTTCTTACATATTTGGTAATCCGATTAAGAGAATTCGCAAATAAATATCGAAAAAAAAAATTAATGACAGTGTTGTAAAAAAAATCTTTATGATATGACGAATAATGAAGTATTAATTAAGTATTTTAAAATAAAAAAATAGAAATACAGCTTAAAAAAGTACGTAAAATACAAATTTAAAATCTTATTACATTAAACGGCTGTAACGATTTTCATGAAACTTTGATTTCGGATAATGTTCTACGTTTTAAGATAATCTAGGTAGGTGTTATCTCCAGGGATATTAAATTTTAATTAAAAATTATAAGGTTTAAAAAGTAAATATTTTTTTTAACTTTATTTCCAAAATATTCTTTTTCTAGAATTTTGAGGCACTGAGTACGCATTAAATGTGTTATTTTCTCGAGTAAAGCGTCCTAGTACTTAAAAAATACTTCGCGCAAAATACTCCTCGGCATACCCGCAACATATTTATAGCCGTTTGAGAACGAAATTTGTGTTGAAAAGGCAGACAAATTTTTTAATTGACTTGAAAAACGGACGTTAGTGTGGAAAGAGGCATTTTTTTTAGATCTTAACACTAATGTACACAAATAAACACACTTATTCACAGTCAAAGTGAAGCGCTACAAACAAAAATTTGTTTTCTTAAAATTCACAATACCTTTCATGCTTAGTCAATATTGTAGATTTTTTTATAAAATTATAGTTCGTGATGCAACAAAAACCATAAAAACTCCAAAACCTTGACACAACTTTGGAGGATTCGACCAAATTTACATTAATTTTCATGAAAGTTTTCAACGTTTTGATCAGATTTGTTTAAGAAATATTTTGAGTATGCAGTCTTGTAGCCCATTGAATAATAAGGTATAAGTTTGAAGTTGCTACAAACAATCCTTAATTTTTTTTTGTCAACGGTCTTGTGCATTTTCTTCCTTAAGACGTACGATTCTTCATGGAAGAAAATGAGCGAGACCTTTCACAAAAAAATGTTAAAAATCAACGGAAATGTATTGCAACTTCAAACTAACACTTTACTCATAAACTCCAATGGGCTACAAAATTGCCTACCTGCCTACCTTCATGAAAGTGAATAGAATTTTTGTCGAAATTTCCTAAATTTGGTAATAGGTTTAGAATTTTGGATTTAAAGGTTTTTGTTGAATTATCAACCATATTTTTTTTTTAAATTGAACAAAATTGATTCAGTATGAAACACATTGTGAATATTAAGAAAATTTTTTTGAGCACCCGTATGTGTGTATGTACATTAGACTGTCCCAGAAAACCAAACTTTTTTTCTTGACGCATACCCCCTCATTTAATAGGTTTTATCTTGAAAAGTATCCGAATAAAATTTCATGCCATTCGTACCACGGCAGCCCGTGCCGACTTGCAGTCAAAGTAAAAATAAGCTTGGTGCAGTTCGCGTGTTTTGTTAATTTAGTAATTTTACTTCTGTATAAGACGGTATTACTATACTCCCTACAGTATAACGACATAATATTAAGTAAATCTGCGTTTTTGGTTTTTTACATGATTGTCACGATTTTTTCCAAAGGACCATAAATTATAATATATTTCCAAAAGTTTGCACAAAATGGGTGTCAAATGAAAGAAGAATTCGAAACAAGAATAATTATAACTTTTATTTTCAATTATCCTTCTGGAACATGTTCAAAAATGTCCTTTAAAAATATTACCCTCAGGACTTTTAATTTTTAATGATTTTTGAACAATCTTAGTTTAATAAAAATCCTATAAATACATAATGATATTAAAGGACAATTACGATATATGTAATTTGTTCCTTAATCTAACCGAGAGGGCAAAAGTTGAATTTAATAATTTGATGTTCATCGGAGATATTTTGTTTTCAAACGTAATTTTTGCTCATATCCTAAGTTTTGTTAATTACAAAGATACACATGTATCTTTTCTAGTAGAAAAATTTTTGTATCTCCTGAAAACTTGCAATTCTGAACATTTTTTAATTGACAGGGCGTATGATGAGTACAAAATTATTAAATTCAACTTTTCTACTATATTCCTTTTCCTTAAAAAAATGCCTTGCATAATATTAAATAAACCAAATCATATGCTTTCTTATTTTATATGTCCCTTCAGGCTGTTCCAACGCCTGTAAATCAGTACGATATGAAAATCATGTTTAGTCAAAATTTTTTTATGTCATACGGAAGTACAACCATTATATCAATCCGAAAAGACATGCCAACGACTAAAACACCTTATTTTGATTATTTAATATTATGAAAGGTATTCTTTTAAATGAGGGAAGAAATTTTTTGTAATACAAGTAGAATTTAATTAATGTTCATCATACACCCTGTCACACCAATTAAAAAATGTTCTACAATTGCAATCCTTCTGGACATACACAAATTATTCCACTAGAAAACATATCGTTTTGCGGCTTGTAATACACCCTTAAAAAGCCACTGTACTCTTTCCATTAATTAATTTTTTCGATGTCCTTGCGAGAAATCCTTTCGTCCTATTAAAAATTTAAAGATGCAGATTTACTAGAAATGCGTTCAAATATGGGAAACATTTCAAATTTATTGCATTTACAAAGTTGTCATGGACGATTTGGCAGCCTTAATTCAAGTTATAACTAAAACTTCAACTAAAAGTCGGCACGGGTTATCGTTATCTTATGACTATAAAACTTCATATATGTGTTATTTAGGCTAAAGATCACAAATATAGAGGGTATGCATATCAAAATTTGCAAACAATTTTTTTCCCATATATTCTTGGGACAGTCTAATGTACATATGTCGTAATGTTAAATAATACATTCCATGAAAAAGGTTACGTAAAAAGTATATATAAATTAAAATTATCTAAATGACCATTATTTGATACCTAAACCTTGATTTTTCATTTAATTGTTAAAAACCTTAAAAAGTATATGCCTTCCCGGCAAAGCTCGGTCATCCTGGTACTATTGTAATAGAGTATTTACATACACAGAATACAAATATGCAGTTCGCATTTTGTATTTGTATTTTAAAAACTTCTTCTTGAAATACTTAACATCGCTGATTTGCAATTCACTGCAGAGTGTTTACTGGTATAAAACAACATTCGCACACACACACACAGATACAAACATGCATGCTTAGCATTCTTGCATTGCAATTTCGCTTTTCTTTTTAGTGGCCACAAGGAGTTTAGAGAAGCGAAATGCAACAAAAACAACAAAAAATATAAAACTAAAAATAATGCAGGAATGCAGAAAGCAATGGAAATGAGAATGAGAATTAAAACAACAGCAAAAGTGCTAAGAGCCAGCAGTGTATTGTTGTTTATGGAATTATTGCTGGCATGGGATTCCCAAGCAGCTGGTCGTTGGAAAAAAGGATGAAGAAGAAAATTAAGAGTATCAAACCACAAAAGAAAGTACTGGCGCTACTACTGCACGCATATATGCATATGTATGTATGTCTGTGGTTGCATGTGCCATTATGCATGTATAAATTCACATGCATATGTGTGTATTTATGCAGGTGGAAGTTATATGAAGGTGTTTATGTACATATACATACAACGTACATAAGTATTTTTTTCTTCCAGCCACAGCAGTAACAATACGCTTGCTCTTAGCAAAAAGCAATAGGAGCACTGCCGCAAGCCAAACCCATCCACACTCCCTTCATCCATTTTGCTTATCGTTGGCGACACTTAGCCATAGCAGCCCTCAGATGCTGCTCAACAACAGCAACTTAAGTAACAGTACTTGCGCCAGTGCCGCCGTTTTAGTGGTAGTGGTGACAAGCTGCAACGTCATTGCACTGTAATGGAGTCACCCAATTTAGTGTTGAGCCGCACAGCTAAGCCAGTAGATAAACTTATACATATATACATCACAAGCACAAGCAAAGGTACTTACGTATGTACGAGTACACCGGTACGTATATAAATATCTTAAATTTAACATCTGATGGCACGAAGAAAATGTGTCTGGTTGGCGCCAGCGCCACCGTAATGACGTTACTTTGAGCTCGCTTAGCCCTCTATTGAGGCTAAGGATGTAACATTTATTTTGGAATTAATTAAACATTTAAAGCGTGTGTGCGGAGCAGGAAGTCGCCGATAGCTTATACTAAGAAGAGGCGCGTTTTACTCGAAATCCGTGACACCAACATCAATTGTTGCCGGCACTTGCCAACACTACTAACCAACGTTGTATAACAATCACTTTCCCTTGCATTATTGCTGGCATTGTTTGGTTTTTCTTCTTCTACACAGTCCACCTTCCATTTTTAATTTTTTCTGGTTGAAAACTCCCACTTTTCGCAGGCGTTCTTGCATCTATAAGTGTGAATATGTATGTATGTATGTGCGTGTCGGTAGCTCACAATGGGATTTCTCGCCTTGCATGTACGCTGTGACACATTGACCCAAAAATTTCTACTCTGGTATTGAAGTGACGCTTAATATTGAAAATGTGCAGAAATTCAAAAAGGCTTTAATATTTAAATATACTTGAACAGTGAAGATGTCAATTACATAGAGCAGCAGTGTCAACCTATAAAAGTTAAAAGTGCCTTTTTTTATGCCCGAGCGCACTTCTTCACAAGAGTATATTAACTTTGTTCACATAACGGTTGTTTTGAAGAGCCTAAAGGAATCGAGGTAGATAGAATCATATGTATACCAAAATGTTCAGGATGATAAGAGACGGACAGTAACCACGCCCACCTCACAGAAAACGAAAATTTGCAGAAATACGAAAACTGCGATAAATCAGTAACCACTGAAGCTAATTTTCTCAAAATCGATGTTTGCAATAATACATTAACAGTAAATGAGATTGTTACAAATTTTTATAAAATGCGCTTGGAACCGCCTACTTATGACTAAATATGTGTATCCCGGTAACAGATTTATCGATTTCCACCAAAATCAGTAGGTACCATTATTGTCCTTAATATAAAAAAGCTATGCGTTGAAAATTTTTGAAATCGGACTTAAATCATGCCCACGTAGCGGTACATTTTAGAAATAAGTACCAAAAAGTCCAATATTTCGATAACTAAGAACACTAATTTACTCCAAGTTAATACTTACAACAATCTGTTAATAGGTTTTTGGTATAAGCTTAGTTCCGTCTGCTTATGACAACAGTGTATCACCAAATTTAATTCAATTATTTCATTAGGTCTAAGTGTGCGTTCACACAGGGAGCGAAGCCGTTCCCAGCTTCCAAATTCTTGTGGCTATACGAAAGCGATCAAATAGCAAGCTGTTTTCTAAAGAGTCTTAGAGCTGAAAGTAAAGCAGTTTTTTATTTTGAATTTTCAATTTGACTTTTCAGCTTCAAGATGCTGCTGCGAACGGAAAATATCTATTGAAGCAGGTTTATCACATATTTTAGCCGCTTTTCATTGAATATGAGCTTTTTAGTATCTTTGCAGCCAATGGCCTACGATAATCTCAGCTCCGCCCCATTCAGTGTGAACACCTGAAGCTTAGCTTCGCTCTGCCTTGCTTCACTCCAAGTCGTCTGAAAGCTTAGTTGGAGAGAATTTTGGTTCCATAAAAATGCTCGCCCGGTACTACAAACATCCAAAACCCAGTTTTGATCAAATTTTTTTTTTTTATAAGTAGCAACCAGTGATGGGAAAAATTTTATTTTCTTAACACCAAGTAGCTGAACAAGTATTTACTTACTTTAAGTGTGCTTAGTAATTTCAGTGAATGTATTTACCTGTTTCGCACGACTAAATACGGAGTAGAAAAATATTTAGTTATATAGTTTTACCTTACGAAATACCGCGTACAAAAGTAATTAGTATACATATCTGGCTTCACTAAATGCTGTATAAAGCAATAATCGCAAGAATTCCCGAAAATCTCGAAATATTCTTGAAAATTTCCAGAAAAAGCCCGAGAGATACCGAAAATTATAACACGAAGAATCTCGAAAAATTCTGAAAAAATAAATAAAAATGTCCAAACTCCCTAAAATAATCCCGCAAAGTAAAAAGCCAAAGAATTCCGAAAAAAGTTATAAAATATCCGGCGAAATTCTTCAAAATTTTTAAAATATTCCGCAAATTACGAAACATTGAATAAAATTGTAATTCTCCAAAAGAAATAAGCAAAAAATAACATAGTATTGTTTCCTCTACTGAACCGTTTAGTACACAGAAATGTACTTAATAGTACTTTGGTACTTTAGTATTTAGCAGCCTCAAATACATACACCTGTTGTCAAAATATTATAAACACGAGATTTCGGTAAATTTTAAATTTTTTCTTTGTGGTTTTGATTTTAAATAATTTTTCTTACAAAAACCATACGAGTATAAATCCAAATTTCAAAAAAATTAACTATTCGTATGCCGTTTTATTGCCCTTTAAATACAATAAAATGCAAGTGTGAAGTTGCTAAAAAATTTCGTTGGTTTTTGATAATTTTTTTTTTCTGACGGTGTTGCACATTTCCTTCCATACAAAAAAATATTCGAACATACTTTGCATGCACTGATCGAGTTCACTTAGCTGCCATAAGAATCAAAGAAGTTTATAGGTATTTCCTTCGAAGTCGCTGAGAGACGATGCCTTTCTTCGTATTTGGCACTACAATCGTTTTACGATTTGGGCCACGGCTAAAAAATTTTCGCCAAGTGCCTCTTCGCTTAGCGAAGTAGCTCCAGTTAATCAACCCAAGATCGGAAAGATTCTCTGCACTAGGCCCTGTCATTGTACTCGCGGGCAACCTTACCTTCTTTTCAATGTCCCCCTTCACATCGTTGTTCTACATGGGGATGCAAACGATGCATCGATGTTTTTGAGACATCGATAATATCGGTCTGAAATTCGATGTTTGCCATCGATATTTAAAAATTTTGAACATCGCTAAGTTGACGATACATCGATGCCAATTTCGACGATATTTTCAACATCGCCTTTGGTGTAACTTTCAAACTTGCCTTGGATTAAACTTATCCATTATTTGAAAAAATTTGTTTGACTGATCATGAATTTTTATATTACATATTCATTTTTGGGTGAACATTCCGAAATTTCGAACTTATTATTAAAAAGGGCCGACCGGCCCCAGAGACTTTACGATTTTTTATTCAAATTAGCGCCGATTTAGGAAGGCTAATTAAATATAGGGAAATGCATAGATATTTTTCTTATTGCATTCCAAAAGACCGCATTGGTTGGGATTGAAAATTATTAAATTTTTCATTAAATTTAACTAGGACTCAATAAATTGTAAAACATCGGAAACCATCGATACATCGATGTCTTTCAGGCGATGTATTTTGACATCGATGTTGATTTTTCCGATGCATCGAAACATCGATGTATCGATCTTACTCCCCAAAATATGCATCCCTACTTCTACATCGTCCAGTTTTTGAGCCATCTAAAATAGTGGACATCGAAAGGATTGTGTTGAGCGTAATTTTTAGTCGTCAAGAGATGGCTCTGCTTTTTAAATGCCAGCAGGTTCCGCGATACCCTTACATACGTGTACAGTTATGAAGTAAGCTAACTAAAACATTACCCAATCCGCAAGTGAACGCAGCGTCTATCTGATAAAGGAAATATTGACCTCCTTTTTTGGCGCCCCACGCTTGAGCAGCATATATGTAGGTTGCTTTCTTAGTTGTGGTAAACTAGAAGCCGAAGTTTGAAGTTTTCCACAGTCAAAACTTCTACCGACTCTTCCGCCAAGCTTTGACTCATCCAACCGGCAGATGCCACAAATTCATCCCTTGAAGCTTTTAAGGACTCTGGATTATTTATACCTATGATCGGCAAACTAACGCATTCGAACGATGCAATGAGTGAGACTGATAAAAGGAAAGTTAATATAATAATAATAATAAAAATAATAGATTGGCGCTTCCACAATATGTTAGTGTTTGTTTGTGGAGTGCGTCTTGTATTTTATGAGAAGCTTTTTAATGGCAGAAATACACTGGGAGGTTTGCCATTGCCTGCCGAAGTGCGACCACTGTTAAGAAACAAATATTTTTTCTATTATTTTTTTTAAGGAAAGTTACTGTACGTAAATTGCCATTGTGGGCAGTTATGAAAATCATTATTTTCTAAGAAAACCCATCAATTAGCTTGAGTGCTGTACATTAAAATGCCTTTTTTCAAGTGTGTCTAAATATTTTATATAAACATTACGCGATAAAACAAACAACTTCTATAAGTACATACATATGGTCGATTCTACGGGAAATTGAGATTTTTGTAACGTTGCCAGTGCACTTTTCATTCGTATATCTTTAAGACAAAATTATCTGTTAAACAAATTTTTGCACAGAAGCACTGACTTATTTTGTTTCCTGTAGAATTGGTCAAACGTATGTATGTATGTCTATAATTAATATTCATTTGTACAATATATAAGGACACTTATGTATACACATATATGAGCCTCTTTTTGTCTTAACCGCATTCATTATACAACATAAAGGTTATTGTACGGCGAAGCAATATTTCATTAATGAATGAAAAACGCTAATCCAAGGTAAATACATATGGGCAAAAGTTTATAATTTTATACGAGTATAAGAATAGAGACGACTATACAAAACAGGTAGTAAATTGGGATTTAATAACTATAGTAAGCCACGTAATATGCATAGAAAAGCATTAGGACAAAAAAAAGTGTAATATAGCCTTCGCCATATGTGTAATACGAGTAAATAAGTGAAACACAAAGCGTGGTGGTGTATTAAAGTACCTACAATTTCGTAAAAGCACTAGTTACCATAAACTATTAAAAATATTGGTATTTGAATAATATTCTAAAGTTGAAAAGGAAAGTTTGCATTTCTTTTAAAATCCAGTGCTACTTATGAATTTATTTTTTGAAATTGTAAAAATTAGTATAAATCTTAAAAATTTAATTAAAGGAAAGTATTAAACAATTATTGAAAATGTGGCCATCGAGGTGCCTTATCATCTCGCAACAAGCACACATAGTTCGTTTTACTGCTGGGTGTCATAAAAAATAACAAACACGCTAAGCCTTTCCGACTAAATATGCTAGTTGAATGTTTTCATTTTCAAAATATTGCGTGCTGCATAAAATAATGTGAGTTTAATGTGTGAAAAGTTTGCAAAAGCTGCATTGTGCTACCTTCTTTCCATTTTCTCAGAATAATTATCCTCTGCTTTCTTTTAGCAGAAAATTGCTTTTCTGGCTGCTCGTTTAGTTTTGTGATATGTTTTTGTTGATATTTTTTGTATGGTGATAAGCATGCGATTAGCTAATGGTTCTTAATAATAAATAATTTTCCACATAATCATTCGCTTGGCTCTTTTTAAATTTGTCTATAATTCGTATGACACAGCACTAAAGAAATTGAAAATGTCTTGGAAGAAGCACACACACGGAAGCTTTTGTCTTTTATGTCTAGTTTTATTTTTTAGTACCTAAATTTGAAAGTAAAAAATTAAGAATATAAATTAAAAAATAAATAAAATAAGTAAACTTTTAAATACACCACGCTTTTATTAATTGACTAAGAAGTAGAAAATAATATTTCTCAGTCCCATAGAATTTGTTTTGATATCTATTGATTTTGAAATTTTAGCAAAAGTCATTATAAACAATTTATGAGATTGAAAATGAAAAACGAGGAGCGTAAAATAGAAAAATATATTTAAAAGTAAAAGTTAAATATATTTATATATAAATTATATAAAGGTGAAGATAAAAAACAGTTAACAAAAAAAATTCTTGAGCTTTTATTTAGCTTTGGACAAAAGTTAACGTTTTTTACCTATCCATTCCAAGTCTTGATATTTTATTCTCAGCTGTCTCTGTAAAAACAAAAATATAGATACTTGATTCTAAATTCCAAGCATACGAAGTCGTGGGCAAAAGCTAGTCGAAAATTAAAGAAAAATTTTCGTATCCACAAATACTTTTGGTTTCGTGCAAGAAAATTACTTTATCGTGATAGAACAAATATTTATCATTAAGCCGTTTGTAGCATTTTTTTTATTTCTTAAAAGGACACGATTTTTATATATTTTTATCGTGTACATTTTTTCTGTCATACAAACGCAGAGCTGTTAAATTCCATTGCGATTAGTAATAATTAATATTTAGCATTTTTTAATTTAAATGATTATTTTAATTTTCCTACATAACCCAGTAATTAATAATTAATTATAATTAAAAATAATCAAAAATGATCATGATTAGTTGCCATTAAAAAATAATCAAAGTATCAAATGATTAGAAATAATCAAAATGAATCAAATTATTTTTTTAATTATTTGATTATTTTTAATTATTTTATTGTATTTAATTATTTGATTATTTCTCATTATATGATTATTTTGAATTAATTTTCTAAATAGATGAAGCTGTGTTTGGAAGACAAATTATTATATTAAACTTATAATTGTTTTTGTTATTT
>JAPVRG010259345.1:1185-15759 GCA_029783565.1 Rhagoletis cerasi
GAGCTTTACAACGATGTAGACATAGTGCAGCGAATTAAGATACAGCGGCTCCGCTGGCTAGGTCATGTCGTTCGAATGGACAGAAATGCTCCTGCTCTGAAACCTATTTTTAAGATCGCGGGTCGCGATGCTGGTAATAGAGGAAGAGGAAGGCCTCCTCTGCGTTGGAAAGACCAGGTGGAGAAGGACTTGGCTTCACTTGGCATTTCCAATTGGCGTCAGTTGGCACAGAAGAGAAATGACTGGCGTGCTGTTTTGGGCTCGGCCAAAATCGCTTAGGCGGTTACAGCGCCAATAAAGAAGAAGATGTATCCAACAAGAAAGCAAAGCCGTGTACCTAAACTAGCACTACCAGCAGATATTGACCGGACTTCCTCACGACTGTTTCTGTTGTCTCGTTTCTTTACAGGAAATTCTTACCACCATATATTGTCACTAGACACGAATGAAGACGGGAGATGCTTAAGAAAACTTCAGCGAAGAAAGACTCTTAACATAGAAAGACGTGTAAACCTATTTTACGGCTAAAAAGACGCGTAGACTTATTTTCGTGGTCAACTATGTCTGCGGGTGTAACAGCATAGAGATTCGCCAAAGAGTTTTTGGGGAATGGTGCTGAAGTGAAAGTCCTTGGCCAGTGGCTAAATGAGCACTTCCGCGGAAACCGCACATCCGACGCCGGCAGATGTCGCAACATCCATTACACATTCACACACATTCTCGCAACATTGTACACAAGACACCTTGACATTTCACTTTATCCACCACTTTGTTTACACCCCACACTTGTTATACACCTACACCTACACATATACACACACACAAGTGTCAATTATGTTTATTGTCAAAAACACAATCGTTGAGATTTCATTCCGAGCGGACGTGACCTAACAGCCCCCGAATTTAATAAAGTGTTAGATAAATACGTATTATAATTACATAAACGAAATTTCCTTTGTTTGTTTGTTCTTAAGCGAAAAGGGAAAACATACGTAAGTGGAAGGCGAATAACCGAAAACCCATATTACCCCAATTATCTAGCCAGATATAAATCTATGTTTACCCGTCTTTCTTCGCCGTTAACTAGGTGTACGCGTCTTTTTTCGACTTTTTTTTGCCGCCAAAACACTCGCGCGACTTTATTCGTGTCTAGTGACGATATGCATTATTTACATCAATAACTACTTATGCATGTATGCATGTACGAATTTTTTATGTTTAATATTAGTTAACACTTTAATAAACACACCAATCATTGACTAAACTTTATATGTCAAGCGCAATTTTTTTTTTTTGCATAATTCAAGTCTCCAACAAGTTCACAAAACTAATTCGAAACTTGTAAAAAACAAAAGCGCGATTTATTTTTGCTCAACAATGATTTGATTCATTGTGCACTCAAGGAAGTGGTTTGGTAATTGATAAAATAATAATATTGCATGGATTGACCCATATACATTTGTCCCAACTAAAAGGCTCAAGTAAATTGCAGAATTTCGCTATCTAAATATTTATTTCGTCATATCTAACTATGCTATTTGGTTACTATAACCATATCTTGGTAATTATAACTTACTGGGTGTGTTCTCTTCAGGAGACTTCAAAGAATTAATACCCAATCGTTTATTCAAAAATTTTTTAATATAAAATATTTTTAATGGGTCCCCACATTTCGTTTTTTTTTTTAAATAGTTAGTATTAAGAACTAAACGATTGGGTATTATTCTTTGAGGTTTCTTGAAGAGAAACAGAGTTTGCCGATTGCAAAATATTAATTTTCAATGATTCTATACCATTTCTACGAAAAATTGTTTTTTTCCCCAAATAAAATACATGGTAAATTTTGATCGTTTTGTCAACCTCTAAATATTTTTTGATTTAAAAGAAAACTGTTAATTTTTTTCGATATAGAACAATCCTAGGCGGTGACAACGTTAAAACACAAATTTTGCATTTTATTGCGCCACCCTAATATACAAACGTAGGTACATATGCATGTATCTAAGTAAAACTTATATTAAAATTATCTATTACATAGCAAATTATTTCCGAATATAACTTCTTATTTGATCACTATGATAATTTCTTAAAGTTTACCTTTTAGAGGTATTTGATTTAATTGTAACTACGAATATGCCCCAATATCAGTCCGGACAGCAAGAGGTATAACCAAAAGTACTGAAAATTGTTTAGTACAAATATTTGATAATTTTAAAAGTAGTTTACTTGTTGGGTTTTAGTAATCAATGTTTTGATATTTCGATATGGGAGGAATAGCGGTACGCTGAGATAAATGGAAGCAAAACAAGAAGATAAACATTACAATGAATCCAGCATGGACTTGTTTCCGAATACGTAGTTGAGTGATCTGTAGTTCGTAAATTCGTTCACTTCACTAACGATAAATCTATTTTATGTAGGTACTTATGAACATATGTGTATGTATGTATGTATGAATGTACATATACACTACATACAAAAGTTCTTTTGTTTTGCATCATATCACTCCCCTAGTTTTCGTTGATGTTTCAGTATAAATTAATTCATAGTATAACTCCTCGAAATAATTATGATTCCACAACATTTTGGCAAGTCTTATCAATTAATGTTTTTATACCTTTCGTGAGCATGAAATTGTATCATACATTGATCCGATGTTTGTAAGTACCAGAGTAAGAAGAGATGGACCCTTCAAAATGTATACTTACATATATGAACAGAACGTCGAGCTGAGTCAATTTAGCCATGTCCGTCTGCCCGTTTGTCCGTCTGTTTGTATACGATCTAGTCCCTCAGTTTTTGAGATATCCGACTGAAATTTGGTGAGCGGGTGTATTTTTATAATGTATTAATAATTTGTCGGAACCGGAAAAATCGTACCACTACAACATATATGAGGTTTTGCGCTATAACTCTTTTATTTATGCGGCTAGGAACATGAAATTTCGCACTTTTTTCACATATTATCAACAGAGAGATTACGGTGAAAATGACAAAGATCGGGTCACTATAACCTATAGCCCTATATAACTGATTGTTAAGATTGTAATTAATCACACAAGGTCTACTGAGAAAATGATAAAGATCGGTGATCCATAAGGAATGTACAGATATAAGTTTTTGCGATATAACTCCGTCATCCGTGTAGTTCACAGTGTTCATCAATTTAGTATAAGTAGTGTCTAGCTCCTAATGAAATGAAGGTTGAAGTTAAGTTTTTTTTATGTCCATGAAAGGTATGAAGCCTTCGGCATGGCCAAGGGCAGTGCTGCCCTACCTTGTTTTTTTTTTTTTTTGTTGACGGTGTTGTGCATTTTCCTCCAATAAAAAAAATGCCGAACATACTTTGTATAAAAAAAATATACGTGACTGTCAGCAAAGAAAATATTAAAAATAATGCACTTGTTATCCTAAAATTTATTAGGCCTGCATACTCAATATCTTTCTAAGAAATCTTATTAAAAACATCTAAGTTTAGATGAAAGTTTGCAAAATTTTTCTAATAAACAAAGTTTGAAATTTGGATTTAAACAGCTTTGGTTAAAGAATGAAATATATTTTTATAAAAAGATAACTTAAAACTTGTCAATATGTGGTGGAATTATAATTACTTCAAGGAGCGTATTTTTTTGTTTTGAGTTCTCTTTCCACTTGAGATTTGACGAATTGATGTCTTAATGCATGATTCCATCATTAAAGGTTCTCTAAATAGCTTTTCTCAAAAATTTGACGCTCCCACTCACTTTTTTTTTTTTTTTTTTTTGAAAGCGGGAGGAAAAGGGGAAGAATTGAAACAGTAAGGGGATAGCGTATTTTAAAACAAAAACGAATTTACTTAAATTTTTTAATTTAAACGAACTTCGAATATAACCTCTCATGGTTTTTTAAATTTAAACCTAAAATAAAGAAATATATATATGCATATTTCTCTATAAATAGATATTGCGTACGTAAGACCACGCATAACTCCAGAACGGACGGTACGATTTGAACTTTCTCTTTTTTGTTATGTTTGGTTGCCTTGTCCATGCTTAGGGGTGGCGAATCCGAACCAATGATCGGAACTAAAACAAATTAGTGTCGGTCCACCCTTGAGGTACCACCTTTCCGATAAAAAAAAAAATACCGAAAACGGTTCACGTTGTCTAAAGTTATCCGGTAAATAAAAAAAGAAGAAGAAAATATTCCGACGAATGAATAGCCTCCTCCTTTTTTGAAGTCGGTTTCAAATTAAAATGATACAGATTTCTACTTTCAAAACCTTTCATTATTGATTCATGGTTTTAATGTGTATGTATGTACGTACATGAGATTTCAAAACTAATCTGTACTTCACTTCAGCGGAAAGAAACTCTTTAACTTAGGTCAGATATGTAAGTATTTTAGGAATTTATAGTTCTCAATTGCCAAACAATAAATCTGATGCTTACTTAAACGTGTTTGGAAATTTCATTCATATAATTTACACGAAACTTCTTTTTTCTTATGCGGCACTTCAAGACCGAAAAATCAAGTCCAGTCAGGTTTTTGAATTATGAATAAATTATATTAACTTATTTTATTCTGTTTCTCCGGTCTGTATTCATTATTTCAAACAAAAAGATACCGTTTTGGAATAGAATTTGATACCGGTAACGACGCTACCCTGCGTAACCTAACTATAACACGGTGAGAATTTTCCAGCTAATTAAAAATAAAAGATGTTCCGTTCACTACTCAATGCATTTAAATTATTATTTCTTTGATGATTTGGGCATTTGACAATTTTTAATAAAGCACAAGTAAAAAAATAACATTTTTGATTGCAGTGTTTTATTCAAAGGTCTTAAAAAATAGGTTTGGCCAATTGAGTTAGTAAAAGGCCGTTAACCCGGCAATGTCGATTTTCACACCCGAGCGTACTTGTGCACAAGGGTATATTGACTTTGTTCACATAACGGTTGTTTGTAACAGCCTAAAGGAATCGATATAGATATTGACATATACATATACATACCAAAATGCTCAGAATGAAGAGGGAAATTGAGCCATGTCTGTCTGTCCGTCCGCCTGCGAACACGATAACTCGAGTAAAAATTGAGATATTTCAACTCAAAGTTGGCACTCACAACAATATCTTAACAAGAAATAAGATTTTTATGGACTTTTGACACCGCCCACTTATGATTACTTCAGTTTTTCTCGGCAACCGCTTTACCGATTTCTAACAAACCCAGTTAAATTATTTCTTTAAATCGAATCGAAAATGTTTGAAACAGGCAAAAACCACCCCTGTTTTCCACGTAACGGTAGGTTTCAGAATCGTGAAAAATATGCTTGATACGTGCGCCGGGTATTTAATGTTCGGTTTCGCCCGAACTTAGACTTCTTTATTTGTTTTTTCAAAATTTTTTTAAGAAACCCGGAGCGCGAAAAAATAATTGCTTCTATAATTGCGCTTATTATCCTCAGCATCATTTCGATGCTACCAACTGTTCTTCATGACTATTCGTTTGTCAATTTCAGACAAATTGGGCCTAAAAGCGTAGTGAATCCTTCGAGTATATGATCGGCATACATAATTATTTCTTTACCTTTGGCGAATAGTATTCGTTAAGTAGTCTTGTAATTCTTTTCGAAATTAAAAGCAAGGCGTACAGTTTAATTATCCGAGCATCAACACTAATTAAAATTAGACGCTGCCCGTTTTTGATATAAATCCCTTTCGAACCCTCTTAAGCTACGACTTTAAAAAGTAGAAGAGGGCGGACGCAGACAGGCAGTTTTATAATATAAGTTTGAAGCCAAGGATTCAAAGTACATATGTACATACATGGGTATGTATATATGTACCTACAATTAAAAGTTGTCTCACAACACCCGACTATTTTAAAAACGGTAAATATTAAGTTTAATACAAGGACCGTAATCATTATGAGTTCTATCAAAAAATTTATATTTAATCATTATTTCAAGATTTTAAAATTTGGGATCAATAATAATAATAAATTTCTGAGTTTTATTGTATCGTTCAGAAATAAAAATTATCAGGCAGGTTCTGCAACTCACTTTCGAGTGAATTTCAACCAAAGTCATTATTAATTCAAATTGAATGCGGTTGAAATTCACTCGGAAGTGAATTACGGAACCTGCTTGTATATGTCGATTTATATTTTTTTGATCAAAAATAAAACTCGTTTTTGAGTGTTATTTTTTCGCTCTGAAATAATGATTACTTTATGAGTTTTATTTTCATTCATCAGAAATAATGATTCTTTTTTGAGTTTTTTTTATCTAATATAAAACTCATTTCTTGAGCGTTATTTTATCTCTCAGAAATAAAAATTAATATTTGAGTTTTATTTTTTTCGGCATAATAAGTGTTTAGTGGTAGGTATTTTCTGCTATGCACTCGCCAACATGCGCACTCAAAATTTACCTTTTTTTTGGTTTTCCTCTCATTCCGGAGAGGATTTTCGCTTACGCTCTTGATTTGGATTGATGGCTGGCGATGGCTAATTTTTTTATCGAACACAACTAATTTCTTTGCCTTTATCAACAGGGTAAAAGCTTCTAACACATGTTAACGCTAATAAGCCATGTTTAACTTTAAAAAAAATGAAAATATTAAAGTTACCGGTCCAAATATTAGATCTCAATCCAATTTTTGAGTTTTTTTGACAACTTAATACAGTAAAAGCTCCGCCGATTCAAAGTTGCTATTGATAATAACGGATTTGCAACTTTAATTTTAAAAATTTTGGGTTCTGTGCCTTGTGTTTCGACCACAGAACTATTGATTAAGTTAACTATTGTTATGAAAATGATATCTTTGATGAAAAATTTTAAGCATTTTGCCACATTAACCAACATACTCTTCCAGCACTAAGCTATTAAACTTAACATATTGCCACCAACGAAACAGCTGTGTAAATAATGGAGAAGTGTTATTTAATAGGGCACAGATCGAAGAGCTGGTGCGTTGTTAAATTTGTTGTTGAAGTCGAGATTTAGATAATTTTCGATTTCTTTTGAAACACAAACACTACATAAAATACCTCTTTTTAACATACACAGAAGGTGTACCAACATTTTTTCGACGGTCGAGTTTTTGTGGAATTTATTTTTTGTGTTTCACAACGGTGTGAAAACAAGTTAATAAGTCTAAGTTCGGGCGTAACTGAACTTTATATACCCGGCGTACATATTGAATATTGTGTAAAATACCTTTACATAATAAGTTAGAGTTTCTTTTTTCGATTGCAAATTGTATCAAAAATCTAAAATAAACTTTTTTCTTGCTAAGAGATTGTTGCAATTTGTTATCTTCTGGAATGAAAGAGCGACTTCTAAGTTTTCTTTTTATGCTATTCAAAATATTCCTCATTGCATCGTTACTCTACCACAAAAGTTCGAAAATTTCAAAAATGTTTTTATGCTTTTATTCTTAATCTACGGAAAAAGTCCCATAGGAATCAGCTCTCAAAAGCTCTGCCGCAAAATGTTGTTGCCCAGTGTTATGAAGCATTTTATTGAATTACAAGTCCCCAGATCAGCTTACGTATTATAAGGACATACAAATTTTCTTAAGTACTTTATCATCAACAATTCCCAATAGGGCAGTTTTTGCACTTAACAACACTACGCATCAGGTCGCGTAGATTTTCAGCGACCTGGCTGAGCTTAGATAAATGACCGAGTTCGTGTTGTTGCTTTGCATGAATTTCGTTATTTTACCGAATGTTTTTATATAATGGATTGCCAAAGAATCCACCTAGAAGTATTAAACATATCAGTACGGCACACGTTTTCCATACGAAATACGTTCGTCTCGTTGCAAGTTTCCAAGTTTTTTTTTGCAAATGATTTGTTATGAAATATAAAATAATAATAGCCTAAAAAGACATCGCTAATCAATCAAGAAGTAAAAAATATCTTAAAAATTGTTAATAACTTTTACAAATAATTTTCTTACCGAAATAAAAAATAAAAATGCGAAGAAACTCCATCATTTCTAACAAGGGACGGAAAATAATCGTTTTTTTTTTTAATTTTAACAAAAAAAAATCAACACGTAAACGTCGTAAAACAATTTTAACTAGGCTCACATATTTGTTTTTGTACGTCCTACTATAATCTGGAATGGTTTTTATTTTTAGAGTTTAACCAATAAAAACCCGCAAGGCCTCGGTCAAGCCCTGGTCAAAGCAACATCGCAAAAAAAATTTAGAAAAAAGGGTTTTTCTTAACAGCGGTCGTCACTCGGCAGGCAATGGCAAACCTGCGAGTGTATTTCTGCCATGAAAAAGCTTCTCATAAAAAAGCAATCGCCGTTCGGAGTCGGCGTAAAACTGTGTGACAACATCGGCGTACGCCACAAATCGGAGGAGAAGCTTGGCCAAACAATAACATATGTGTAAGTACCAATCTATTATTATTATTATTATTAATTTAAATAAAACCAAAATTTGTTATAAGCTGGAAACCACCACTTTAAGCGGTATTGTTTTCACGAAAGATTACATACTTAATAAGAAATAATAAAAATTAAAATTAATAATTAACATTTGAGTTTTATTTTTCTTGATTTCTATATTTTTTTAATCAAAAATAATGATTGTTTTATGATTTTTATTTGTCCTTTAAATTATTCAATTGGCTTTAGTTTTCGAGATATTTGGGATTAAAAGTATCAAAAAATGGAGTATTCACATTTTTTGAACTTTTGTTACAGAACAACATAACAAGAATGTTTAAATGTTGTCATTTTATCCCGAAAGATAAAAAATTTGGTTCCGCAAACATTTGTCACAAAAACAATTTTTTCTTCATAAAAAATGTGGCGAATGCAACCTGAAATTTCCTCCTCTTTTTTTATCACATACATACCAATTTTTTTTGAAAGTTGTCTTTCAAAGCAAGTTTCCAATTCTATCAACGAAAAAATGAAATACGTGCCTAGGTTTGATGTTTTCAACATCTTGCTTTTTGCGTCAAGTACAACAATTATACCGAGTTTGTTAGAAATTGATAAAACAGTTACCGAGGTACACACCCATTTTATATAAATTTTGTATAGTCGTATTTCTTGCTTAGAAATTATCGCAAACTTAAATTTTAATAAAATTATCTTCAGTAGTTACTGCTTTATTGCAGATTTCGTGGGCGTGGTTATTGCCAGATTTAATAAATTTTCAATACTATCCGTCCTTATCCCAATAGAAACACTCCTACCAAGTTTCGTTGAGATACCTCAATTTTCACTCGAGTTATCACGTGCACAGACGGACGAACGGACACATACACATGGCTTAATCGATTTCTCTTTTCATTCTGAACATTTTGGTATATTTATGTCAATACCTATCTCGATTCCTTTAGGCTGTTACAAACAACCTTTATGTGAGGAAATTTAATATACCCTTGTCCACAAGTGCGCTCGGGTATAAAAAAAAATTGTCTCCATGCATATGCACATAAACATCTATGCGTGCCTGAAGTGTGATACATACATACATATCGAACCCTAAGCGCGAAAATAGCGTAAGCGGCAAATAGTGAATTTTACAGGAGACATTTTTCTAATTCTGATTTGAGTTTTTCTTTGAAACTTTGACTGCGGTTTGAAAACGTTCAAATATAAATTATGTATTGTTTCTTTTAATTCGATTTGTTCGCAGAAAAAGTTTTTGGCACTTACGTTATTAACACGCTTATTTAGTTTCACTTGTATGTTTGTTTGCTTGTTTGTTTGTAACTCTCTTCTGGCAGCTGCTGCAAGCGTGTTTTTTAGTTTTTTTTTTTTTTAACTATATTCTGCTTATTTTCGCGGTCACTTTTACAGGCGGAGACGATTGAAATATGGCGGTGGCATTACATTATTTTCAACGAGAATTAACTCGTTTAGCGGGAGAACTTTATTTTTCTTACATATGTATATTATGAGAATGCACTAAATATATACATATATATTTATAAATAAATAACCTCTTGCTTTTTTGAAGTCGGTTAAAAAATATAAATGCTTGAAGCTTAAAGGTATTATATTAATTCATGATTTTCCTCATGTCTCATTTAGTCATCTTTGAATGTTTGGCATTTAATTTAGCGTTAGATAATCAATTTGAAAAATTGATATTAAATTTATTTAAGGAAACTCTTATTCTTACTGTCTGCCTCTGAAGGCAAACGCTATTTTTTAATCGATTCATGCATTTATTCTTAATTTTCAACTGCATACATTTAAAATATGTAGTATTAAACCAAATTTATATAAATAAATACCGTTTAATCGGACGATTTATTATTTTCGGTGCCCTATAGTAAAATTTTCTACTTAACACTTTTGTGGAAAATTGTGAACCCATCTGCCATTTTGCATATACTTAAGCGGAAAGGGTCAAAAAGAGCCCTTAAAAAAATATCTCTTTAAATTTTACTGTAGCTCTCTAAAGACAAGATTAATAAGTTACCCAACAATAAAAACTTTAACCCTTTTGTGGTTTAACATGAATATAGCATTTGGTCATTATTTTGTTAAGACCCTAAAATGTCTGTTTCATTTTATCAACAAGAAAATACTGACACAAAAAAACTGAATATAGATCTCTTCTTACACTGAATACAGTCTGCGATATATTGATAATCACTGTAAGCCTAAAAGCACGTTCACATTACATCGTAAAATACTTGATTTCGTACAAATTACTTCACATAAAGCAAGTTCGTTCAGACTTGCTTTCATGATTTCTATATACATTTCATTAGCATGTATACGTACGAGTCTGTGGTTTGTACTTGATTTCAAACAAAATGGATGCATACCTTTAGGCGTTTTTTTTTTATTAATTTCCTAAACAGTGGCAGCTAAAATAAATACCACCACATTTTTTTCTTCGTTTGGTTTTTGATTTATGATTATCTAATTTATACTTAATTTATTGACATTTTTACAAGGCGCAATTACTTGAATTCAGCATGATTTGCTTATAATGTGAACATGCTTTAGTGCGACAGTTGCTAAACCCATTGTAATCCGATTTTTCGTAAAATCTACGAAAAGCAATCATTTAAGTGTTTTGAACATACATACTCAAGTGCACACGAAAGTTTTTATTGGTTTGGTTAACAAGTATTAGTACCTATATGCAATACGTTTCTAAGAGAGCCATTTTCTTTCTTCAACATAATCCTCGATACAAAATATATTAGCAACATATATATAACAAGAAAACAACATACAAATGCAAAAGAATACGTTGAAGGAATGAAGAATTGGTTTTGACACAATTCAATAGCTTGTTAGCACTATTTCAGAATGAGAATGCATGTGTGTGTTTGTGTTGGTGATGGTGTTGGCGTTGGTGGGATACATGAAAACAACACAAAGGACTGAGCAAATGTAATCGTTCGGTACACACATGACAACACAAGGATATGGTACAGGGATGCAAGTAACGCCTAATAGATAACATACAAGGCAATATGCTTATAAAGTCTCATCAACAAACCTGTTGCTGTTGCGGCTGTTCAACATCCTGAGGTGGTGGAGTGGCCGCTCTTTTGGCACTTGTAGTAGCTGCCGATACCAGTGATGGTGAGACTGGTGGCGTTGTCGAGGTCGTCATCGTAGTAGTGCCGATTGCTTGTGGCGAATGTGCTGGAGTTGGGGAAGCTCCCGCAGTCGGCGGATTCGTATCGAGTGTGTGTTTCGAAATGACAACCGTTGTGGTCTTCTGAATTTTATCTTGATCATGGTGCTCGGCTGGTGACTTGGGTGGAACTGAAGTGAATGCATCAGCGGCACGCACGATTTCAAGTACCTTTCAAAGTCGAACAAGAAAGTACAATTTTATGCGCGTATTATTTTAAGGGTAGGGTGGAGCGGAAACAAAAAATTTTGCTTTTCAAAATTTTAATAGGCGGGGATCGTTGTCTTTGACCGTCAATAGAATATCGCTAAAACTTTTTTGAAATCTGCCTCCCCTTTTTGATTTACATTTTGAGATTTTTATATATTCTTAACAATTAATGTAATTTATAAAAATCGTTTTTAGAAAAATTTTCGGGCTGCAATTTTGTAGGTCATTCAATTTTAGTACAATAAAGTGCAAGTTTGAAGTTGATTTTTGGCATTTTTTTTTTGTGAAAGGAGTTGCTCATTTTCTACAAATAAAAAAATTGCCAAACATACTTTGTATGGAAAAAAAGGCCTAACACCAATAACAAAAAAAAAAAATTAAGTGCGCCTGGGCCACACTGTCGAAGTGAAACTTATGTCACATATCTAGTTTGTGTCATAATCAATACCTGTAGTTCGTTGGTTTGAAATTGTGAATAAAAAGACAGGCTAGTTAATATAATGTTATATGATTAAGGTTATATTTTAATCCATAACATCGCATATCATACCTAATAATAAATATAATCGATAAAAATAGCGATTAATATATCGATAAAACATCGATAAATATATCGATAACAATACCGATTATTATATAGATAAAAATATCGAAAAATTTATCGATAAATAGACTGCAAAATAGATAACTTAATCGATAATTATATCGATAACTATATCCACTTTTATATCGATAGCAATATCGAAAAAAAATCGATAACAATATCGATTATTATATCGATAAATATATCGATAAGACTATCGATTATTATATCGACAACAATATCGATAAATATTACGATTGAAAAATCGATAAATTTATCGATAAATATATCAATTACATGCTACCCCTCTCTCGTTTTTTCCGAATCTCCGAATCTGTCGCGTTTCCGTTTCTCTCCCATGTCTCCTCCCGTCCGACTGTCCCACCACGCGCGCCATCCCCTCCCTTTTCCTGTCGCTTTTTCGTTTCATTCGATATTGGAATTATCTACAGCCCAACGAGCGCAAAGAAGTTTCACTTCAAAAATTCAAAAATCTGCGGTATTTTGTAGTCACTTTAAACCTGCAATTTATCTTACTAATCTAAACTAAATATTTAATGGCATACAAAACTGCATATCTAGAATTTTTCTTAAAATGATCCTGATAAATTATGTCATTTGTTTAGAATTTACAAAAATCTTAAAATTTCAATCAAAAAGGGGAGGAGAAATATTAACCGATTTCAAAAAAATGTAAGGCGTATTCTATTGACGTCCAAAGACAACGCTCCCTGCTACTGAAGCATTCCACCAAAAAAGGTATATTTTCATCGACAGGCTAATACTTTTCCGAAAAAATGTTCAGCGGAAATTTATTTTAAATATAAAATTAGCACACAAATCGATTTTTGCTTGATTTTATTAATGATATATGTATATTTTTTACAACAACAACAAATAATTTACCGTTATTTCAGCGGAGATCTATTTCAAATACATAATTTAGCATGGAAATCTATCTTTCAATTAATGTTACCAAATTATACATATATATATTTTTACAACAACGTCAAATATTAGTTAAGCGTTATCAATTGTTTTCATCCCTGGACATCAAAGAAGCCTATACCCGGAGTATTTGAGTTTCACGAAATATCAATGAATGGGCGTGAAGTGACATGCAAAAATTATGCTTTAGATAGCCTCAGCACCAACTTTTCCCTACAAAAGTGATGAAAACCTAAATTTATAAAACTGATATTCGCACGAGTCCCGTACAAACACGCGTCCGCCGTAAAAACCATTGCATTAAAATTCTTTACACTTTTTTGAAATAAATGTATTCTTAAAACTTTTGTTGTTTTAATTTACTTTGATGTTACTGTTACGAAATGTTATTTTAGTTTTTTTTTTTTTAAATTATCATTCATTTCGCTGAAATTTCACATAACACACAGTAACTAAGATTCAAGGTAGACTAGAGCTGTCCCGTACAAACAGGGAATTTATTTCGGATTTTTCGGGCATACGCGAATATTTCAGAAATAAATTTTCTGTTTTTGGTACCAACGGTGGAATGCTCCTACTACAATTTCGAAACGCAAAAAATTTTGATTCCGCTCCACCCTAATAAACGCACACATACATACATACATATATAAATATAAGCAAGGTGATTTGGACATGTTTTGTTAAATTTCAAACCTTTTCCGGGGTACTCTTTTCCTTCGTTTGTACCAACGTTTTGTCGGCATTGGTTAACGTGGTAAGCGCATCTTCAGGAGTTTGTAGTGACTGTGGAACGCCAGTTTTTGATGTATTGCTTTCAGCTGCATTCTGCTGCGACAAAATACCTGTACTCGGCGGTATGGTGGGCGAGTGGGCCAATGCCGCCACAGATGCTAATACTGACGGTTCGTTATTCGACTCGGTTTTCGGTGCAAAAACTTCAAAATCCTAGGAAACAGTGAAGAAATTTTGGAAATTATACATTATTTTAAACAATAATCCCTCCTTCTATTAGCCACATCTATGCACACATAAGATCGGATTTGTTCAACGAAAAACCACTCCAATAATCGATGCGGTTCGGTTCAGTGGTTCGAACCACTTGGAAAAAACTTGTACCGGTACAAGAACCGGTTCATGAGTATCTCTGAACCGCGGTTCGGTTTGGTTCAAATGGTTCAATTTTCATATTCTACATAAACT
>JAPVRG010259350.1:0-13829 GCA_029783565.1 Rhagoletis cerasi
AGGAGTTGCCACGTGTTAGAAAATCGAATTCCAAATTTCTCTGCCGCAGAGGGTTGCGTTAAATTTTAACACCAAGGCATAACATCTGCATCGCTGCTTCGATTTTCAAAAATGAGGTGTCAAATAAAAGGGCTTGATCTGTAGATGTGCAATATGGTTTTAGTTTTTTAAAGGGTTGCCATATGTACGAAAATCCAATTCAAATTATTTATTAAGTTAAATGAATTATCCCAATATGGGTATCAAAAGAAATGGTTTTGAATAAACTGTATTTTCTAGCTACATGTAGGAGGGTTGCCACATGTTTCAAAAGTCAAATTAAGTTAAATTATACAAAAGTTTTATGCATAAAATTCTATACAGTAAGCGTGAAAAGAAAGAACTCAAAGAAACACAATTAAAATATATTTGAGGTGCTCGAAGAGAGTTGCCACCTGTTTAAAAAGTTAATCCCAAATTATTGAAGCGAATCTTATTATTACATTTCCGATATGTTTGCGATAAATATTTAACGCCACGGTAAAGGTAGTATATGGCGGGTATAGAAAACGTATAGCTGCGTTGGGCGGGGAAAGACTAATGCAAAGACAGGAATATAAACAAAAACAAATATAAAGATAAATATAAAGATAAATATAAAGAAAAGATGAAGACGAAGACGAAGATGAAAATGAAGATGGAGATGAAGATGAAGATAAAGGTAAAGATAAAGATAAAGATAAAGAAAAGATAAAGATAAAGATAAGGATAAGGATAAGGATACAGATAAAGATAAAGATAAAGATAAAGATAAAGATAAAAATAAAGATAAAGATAAAGATAAAGATGAAGATAAAGATAAAGATAAACATAAAGATAAAGATAAAGATAAAGATAAAGATACAGATAAAGATAAAGATAAATGTAAAGATAAATACAAAGATAAAGATAAATATAAAGATAAATACAAAGATAAAGATAAAGATAAGGATAAAGATAAAGATAAAGGTAAAGATGAAGATAAAGATAAGGATAAAGATAAAGATAAGGATAAAGATAAAGATAAAGATAAAGACAAAGATAAAGATAAAGATGAAGATAAAAATGAAGATAAAGATAACGATAACGATAAAGATAAAGTTAAGATAAATATGTATCTTGGATATTAGAAAATATGTACATGTTTATGTATATTCCACATTTCTTTCTTTCTGGAATTTTCTCTATTAAGTTTCACTTCTTCCGCGCGTAGGGACTACACGCACTGGGTTTTTTTTCAAAGAAGCGTTTTCGAGATTTTTTCGAAAACAGTGTTTTTTTGTACCTTTCGCAGTTATTTGTCAATATATTTTGAAAAAATTAACTAATCGACGCAGGCAACCTATCGTTCGAAAGGTATTGATACGCCCATTTGCAAAAATATATAACTTGTGCAAATTTAAATAAAATTTATTACTGTTACTAGCGACCAAAATCGAAAAAAGTGAAATTTTCTATCGTTTTTGAAAAGTACACATTTTTAGATGCTTATTTTTAATAACAAAAACTTTGTTTAGATTTTTTTCTAAAATTTGTGCTTAAGATAAATCATTGCAGTAAAACTTTAGTCCAAGATCATCCAAATCGGATAAGATATGTAGATTTTATGGAGCACTGAGTAAAAATTCTAACTTTTTATCTTTCACAAAATCACACTTTTGGTCGGAAATTTAATTTTTTTTAATTTGTTTTTGTTATTTTTTGGCCTTTAACAATTATATTCAACAATTTATTGAGCTTGAGGCCGTTTTAAATGAAAATTCTTGTGGAAAAAAACAACAGTTTACATTTTGGTAGGAATTATAGCTGCTATTTCGGAGATCACCACATCTCCTCATCAGACTCCTTTTTCTGGGATTTGAACCTGCGCCTCCCAGTTTACAATGCCAGAGTGCTACCCACTGCGCTAAGTTCGCCATGTAACTTGTTGTTGCTTTTCCACATTTTCATTTTGTTAAGCCAACTACAATCAAGCGCAGCTATTCCGCTGCTATTTTACTTGATCATGTGGTTGTTGGTTGTGCTATAATTCCTACCAAAATGTAAATTGTTGTTTTTTCCACAAAAATTTTCATTTAAAACGGCCTCAAGCTCAATAAATTGTTGAATATATTTTTTTTTAATTTTTTTAATTTTTTTCTTACTGCCGGCGAGTATAATGTCATAAATAAATGTCAAAGAGAGGATAGTTCTTCTATTATTTGAAGATTTCAAATTAATTAACAAACATCTACAATTATTAGAAGATAACGGATCTTGAAAACGCAAAGACCGTAGGGCAAAGCGAACAAAAGTTTTTTGAACCCGCTCGAGCCGTATTATATGACAATCATAGTAAGTTCTCCAGACGAAGACTGCATTTTCTAACTTGGAACGTACCAGAGACGTGAACAGTAATTTTAAAGTGTAAGGATCTGGGAATTCAGTGCTGAAACGACGAATGATGCTATGCTATGATTTTGCGATAACATTCAAATGATTATGGGAAAGAAATTTAACATCAAAAATAACACAAAGATCGGATATTTGATTAACAGTGCTTAATAATGTATCACCAATATAATAATGGGCAGGAATAAGAGACCGGGATTTAGAAAATGACATATGGAAGCATTTATTTGTATTTAGATGCAGTCGATTATTACTACACCATGCAAATACATTATCAAGATCCGATTGAAGCTTGAGGGAATCAGATTTACAGTGATTGTTGAAAATATTTTTAAGTCATCAGCATGGAGTAAAAAATTACAATAACTAAAGCAAAAACGTATGTCATTAATAAAAACGACAAATAGCAGTGGACCCAGAGTGCTACCTAGGGGTACACCAGAGGTCGCATTAAAAGAACGCGTGTAAACATCATCCACAGCAACCACACAACTCCGTGACGACAGGTAGGACTCCACCCAAGACAAGAAAGTTGAATGAAAGCTAAGATTAGCTAGCTTAGACACTAAAATTGAATGATTGACTTTGTCAAAGGCTTTCGAAAAATCGGTATAGACGGTATCAACTTGGGCTCGATTGTTAAAAGCGGACAAACAGACTTCAGAAAAAACCGCAAGATTGATCACAGTAGACCTGCCAGGCATAAAACCATGTTGATTAACTGAGATCAAACTCTTTACTGCAAAGTACATCTTTTCCTTAACTATGATTTCGAATAGCTTGGACATTGTTGTCAGTTTAGAAATCGGTCGGTAGTTGGCGATATTGTTTTTATTGCCACTTTTAAAAATTGGTGTAATGAAGGTAACTTTCCATGCGTCAATGAAATTACCACACTCAAGAGACTTGTTATAGATTAACAAGATTGGATAGGCAATCGCGGAACAATTCTTAATTAGATAGGAACATAAACCATCCACATCAGATTGGAATGATGATTTGATTTTCAAAATGCCATCATCACATCATTGGACTAAACCAATTTTTTTATTAGATTAAGTCATAAGTAAAAGGGAAATTTGTCCGTTTTTCGAAGTTAGCCTTCGTAGTTCGAAATTGGCCTTTGTTAAAAAAATTATTCTTAATTATTGCAGGTAAATAACTAAAAATGTAAATACGCGTTTGATCCGCCTTTTCTTCTTATTTAAATGGTTTATAACTCTTTTTGTGTAAACTTGTCTTACAGGTGTTATAAGGTGTTAAAGGTCAGGTCTTCGAAAAATTAAAAACCTGATATTTCAAAAACTTTCGAACCGATATAGAAAATAATTAATATTGTTGTAAAGGCGATTACACGCCCTTTCTACTGCTGTGCATATATATTTGTATACCCCGTGTACAAAAATTTGAGAAGAAACACTTAAAAGGAAAAAATACCTATTTTTTATAAAAAAATATTAAAAAAAAAAAATACCAACGAATTTATATATGTGTGCCTAATTGTTTGTTTTTTATGTTTTGTTTTCAATAAACACCAGACTCTCGAGGAAGATGTGAAAAACATCGAAACGCTCGGAGAAAAAAGAAACATTGTTTGCTTTTTATTTAACCGGCCGAAAAGATCCTTAAAACTAACCCAAAAAAATTCTTATTAGTATTACAATTGAGTTCTTTATTTAAATAAAGCAGACAACTACCTTTAATTTGATATATAAATAAATATGATGTATGAATATGCCCATCAGAAGAAAGGACGTTTAATCACCTTTACAACGATATTGATATTTTTTTAAATCAGTTCAAAAGTTTTTGAAATATAAGGTTTTTAATTTTTCGAAGTTCTGACTTTTGATCGCTTATAACACCTGTAATATACGTTTGCACAAAAAAAGTTATAATTCATTTAAATAGGAGGAAAAGGAAGACCAAACAAATGTTTTTACTTTTTTAGTTATTTACCTACAATAATTAAAAATAATCTTTACCAAAGGCCAATTTCAAGCTTCGAAGGCCCATATCTCGGTAACTTCGAAAAACGGAGAAATCACTTTTTTACTTATGACTCAGTCTCTTATAAAAATTTGGATTGGTCCAATACCCAGCCGAGTGCTGTACAGTGTTATTATAGATACTTCTGAATACGTATATAAATTTTTGGCTATTAATTTTTTGGCGAGTTAAATATTTACAAAAATATTAACACGGAAACGATTGCCACAGAATTTTCTTTATCGAAAAAGAAATCAAGCCAAGAAGATTCTGCAAGTCGCCCAACAACTGCACTGGAAGCTCTAAATGAGTGTCAAAGTCAAATTTTCCCAAACAATTTTTATTTATGCAACATTGCCTGTCACTACGTGTACTGCAGAATGTTCTTTTTCGGCTTTGAAACGTCTGAAAACCTTCTTCCGGAACTCGACCGGAGAAGAAAGACTGAAGGGCTTAGCCCTAACGATTATTCTCTGGACACTGAAGAAGTGATTAATGACTTTGACGCAAAAAAATCAAGACGCCTTAATTTTGTTTTAGAACAAGGTTAAATTAATTTACTTGAGCAATAGCTTTAAGATTACTTTTATTTTTTGTTGCTCGTGTGAAATATATTTTATTGAAGTGAAACTTCTTACTCGAGTCCGGAGATGGTTGCGTTAAATATTTAACACCAAGTCATAAAATCTGTATCGCTCGTTCGATTTTTAAAAATGAGGTGTCACATGAAAGACCTTGGCCTTCGGGTGTGCAACATAGCTTTAGTTCCTTAAAAGGAGTTGCCACATGTTAGAAAATCGAATTCAAAATTTCTCTGCCGCAGAGGGTCGCGATAAATATTTAACACCAAGGCATAACATCTGCATCGCTGCTTCGATTTTCAAAAATGAGGTGTCAAATAAAAGGCCTTGTCCTTTGGGTGTGACACATAGCTTTAGTTCCATGAAAGGGGTTGCCACATGTTAGAAAATCGAATTCAAAATTTCTCTGCCGCAGAGGGTTGCGTTAAATATTTATCACCAAGTCATAAAATCTGTATCGTTCGTTCGATCCTGAAAAATGAGGTGTCAAATGAAAGGGCTTGATCTGTAGATGTGCAATGTGGTTTCAGTTTTTTAAAGGGCTGCCATATATACGAAAATCAAATTCAAGTTATTTATTAAGTTGAATGAATTATCCCAATATGGGTATCAAAAGAAATGGTTTTGAATAACCTGTATTTTCTAGCTATATGTAGGAGGGTTGCCACATGTTTCAAAAGTCAAAATTAATTAAATTATACAAAAGTCGTATGCATAAAATTCTATACAGTAAGCGTGAAACGAAAGAGCTCAAAGAAACACAATTTATATATATTTGAGGTGCTTGAAGAAGAGTTTAAAAAGTTAAACTCAAATTATTGGAGCGAATCTTATTATTACAGCTCCGATATGTTTACGATAAATATTTAACGCCACGGTAAAGGTAGTATATGGCGGGTAAAGAAACCGAATAGCTGCGCAAGCGCCAATTGGGCGGGGAAAGACTAATGCAAAGACAAGAATATAAACAAAAATATAGATAAAGATAAAGAAAAGATGAAGATGAAAATGAAATTGAAGATGAAGATGAGGATGAAGATGAAGATAAAGATAAAGAAAAAGATAAATATACAGATAAAGATAAAGATAAAAATTAAGATAAAGATAAAGATAAAGATAAAGGTAAAGATAAAGATGAAGATAAAGATGAAGATAAATATGAAGATGAAGATGAAGATAAAGATAAAGATAAAGATAAAGATAAAGATAAAGATAAAGATATAGATATAGATATAGATATAGATACAGATAAAGATAAAGATAAAGATAATGATAAAGATACAGATAAAGATAAAGATAAAGACAAATATAAAGATAAAGATAAAGATAAAAATAAAAATAAAAATAAAGATAAATATAAAGATGAAAATGAAAATGAAGATGAAGATAAAGATCAAGATCAAGATAAAGATAAAGATAAATATGTATTTTGTATATTAGAAAACATCGCACATTTCTATCTTTCTGGAATTTCCTCTATTAAGTTTCACTTCTTCTGCGCGTAGGGACTACACGCACTGAGTTTTTTTATCAGTATTTTTCTTTGAAAATAAAAAGATATTTTGTCAGAAAGGGAAAAAATCATTTTTCGCTTAAATTTCTGGCAGTTAAACTTTTATTTGTGCACTTTTTTTCGTTCAGGGGGAACCCTATAATTGTTTTCAACTAGTTTTTATTATGTAACATTTATTTACAGTAGCAGGGGAATCGATTTTCCTCGAAATTTCTACTTTCTCTGCACTTTGCACCAAATAATTTAAAATAATCAAATACAAATTCAAAAGATCGGGCTCGACAAATCTCTTCTAAATTTGATTAGCTTTCATTAGAAAAAAATTAATCAAATCGGTTAAAAACTTAAGGCTTTGGACTATTTCGAACAGTAAATTCCAGTTTGGCACCACTGTGTGGCGTTTGTGGCTAAGTGTTGTTACATAGGCACTGACATGCATACATTTGTGGTTTATCAGTGTTTCTTGTTACTGTTTTTTTTTTGTTATTGATTTTTTTTGTCACACTTCATTGCAGATATGTACGTTAAAAGCCTGCACCTGTTATTGATAAATCATTCAAATTGTGTAACCACAAATCATAACTCAATTATTGAATTATTGCTGCATTGAAGTATTAAGCGGTTGAGCTCAAGATCAGCCACATCATTAAGTGGGATCGTAATCACATACGAGTATGTACATATGTACATAGGTATGTACGAGTACATTCGCGTAGGCGTAAATTGCTCACACAAGCGACAACTGTGTAGGTATTTATTTTTTATTCTTTTTTTATTTTGCTTGATTTGCCTTGCATACATATTGAATCTCAAAGTAAGTGGTTAGTTAAGCAGTTGACTTTCAAATGGAGAGAAAAGCGATTAATTTGAGTGCATTTCACATAAAAGAAAACACATGTATGGATACATTGTTTTTGTTTTGAACCTTTATGTTAAAATAATTAGTCCCTTAATGTGTTTATAGGTTATGTTAGCTTGGCTGATTCGTACAATCTCCCAGAGACCATTAGCATATTATCACGCTTTTGTAAACAAAAAATTTTTAACCCTTGACGACCGATGGGTCTAAAGGGTTTTATTGAAAAAGTTTGATTACAGTTTTTTTCTAAATATTTAAAGAGAAAAATGCCACTTATTTATACAAATTATTTATAAAGTGGCTATTTTTGAAAAAATTTGCCCAATTATAATAATTTCAATTGAAAACCTGAAAGGTCTGAAATTCCTAAATTGTCGGCTGAAATGTAAAAGGAGCATACATAAAATTGAAAACAGCCTTTTTGCCTCTCTTTATTGAGTTATTCTCTCCAAATTGTAAATATTTCACCACTGACAGTATCAGGAATACCTACAAAAAAAGCCATTTTCTCAGAAAAAGCAAGAAAATCACAACATGAAATTGACTAATCAAACTCAAAAAACTTAATTTTATTTTTGTGATAGTCTAAACATGGCCAAATACGGCCAAGATTTGAAAAGCCATTTCAAATTCAATTTCTAAGAAAAAGAAATAATAATTAAAGGTTATGTCAGAAGTATAAATTTTTTCTCAAAAAATAAAAAAAAATACCAGTTATAGATCTTAAAAGTATTTTTTCTTTATTTTTGTAAAATTTTTGGTTATTATTAATTGTTGTTCGAAAATAGCTAAAAGAAGGACACAAAATCGATATCAATATTTCACTCACAGACAACGACTTTGTCGTTCGTTTTTTACAAAATACACCGTTATTTGGTTTGAAGTTTTTTTTTCATCACATACCAAGGACAAAAAGTTTTTATTTGTAAGTACGAAAAACTACTTTTTGCCTCAAAAACTGTTGAAGTTACCCATAGTACATTGTTGTTATGTTTTGAGCTTCAGTGACAACAACAGAAGTTGACTGCATTTCATATACGGGTCATTTTATCTCAAATCGTCCAGGCAGTTAGGGTTAGGTATTTTTTTCCAATAAATTTTTTTTTTAGTTTCTACATCGAAATCCATGACACATGTTTTTTTTTGCTTGATTTTGAGTTCTTTCGTCATGGGGAATTTTTGAAAATTTGTCTGAAAACTCAATTCTGCTCTATTGGTGCATGTTAATTTTTTTTTGAAAATTCGATAACTTTGCGAAAAAATTACCGATCTTCGAAATTTTTTTTCTGTTTGTAGGTAAAAGGTTCCTCTAAAAGTAAAAAGTGCGAAACATTTTATATTTTAAAAAAAATTTTTATATCGTCATTATAAAAAAAAATAAAAAATTTTGGACCTAAAAATTTTGAATTGCGTCATTTTTTTGTCCTTCATATTTTTTTTTATGGTCATATATATAAATGAAATTATGTAGCAGCCTCTACTATCCAAAATTCGTTGTTTAGGAATTATGATTTTTTAAGGCAAAGTGCTAATTATTCAGTTATTTTAGGCTTTATTTATGAGAAATGCTATCATATTGCCAAAATTAGCTCAATTGTTATGAGTTTTCTTCTGTAAACATGTGAAGCTTTATTTTCGAAGAACAAAATCTTATGTGTAGTAAATTTTCAGATATTTTATTAGTAATCGTCTTTCAAATATACGAAAAATTAAAAAAATTCAAATCAAAAATGTTGGCATTGCTTAGAATTTTCCATTCTCAATTTATGTTTTCAACTAGCATTATAACAATGTAACTAGCATTATATCATATTATAACTAGGCATTTTCAATGAAAAAAAATAATAATAAATAAAAAATAAAAAATCATAGTTCATAAAAGAGCCAAATTGCATTCTAATTTCGAAGATCGGTAATTTTTTCGCAAAGTTATCAAATTTTCATCAAAAATTAACATGCACCAATAGAGCAAAATCGAGTTTTCAGACAAATTTTCAAAAATTCCCCACGACGAAAAAACTCAAAATCAACAAAAAGAAAAAATACGTGTCTCATGGATTTCGATGTAGAAACTATAAAAAAAAAATTATTGGAAAAAAGACCTAACCCTAACTGCCTGGACGATTTGAGATGAAATGACCCATAAGTAAAATTCAATATGCGAAGCTTGCTGCAGTGGCATGTCTGGTTAACGCTAACTGCATGTTAAACATTTACAGGGAGTCAATAACGTCGATAACGATATTAACCTGCAGTTAGTGTTAACTAGACATGGTGAAAACGGCCCTTATTATCATATCGCACACCATTTTCAAAAGAGGCACAACTCAAAATTTGTCACTTTTGAAATAATGCGCTAAAAAACCTCACAGAACTTTTATTTACCTTTCAGCTAAAGCATCAACAAAACTTTGTTGTAATTTGTTCAAAAAATCGAACGTAAAGTCTCCCTTGTCCATATTTTCGCGTTTGATAGCAAACGGGTAATTTTGAGTTGCGCTTCTTTTGAAGAGGGTGAGCGATATATACTCGTATACCAAACACATTGAAACATTTTTCGAGGTTATTCAAAGATTTCTTGTGATTTTTTTCCGATCATTTAAGATTTTAACGGTATTTTTTCGCGAGTCTTCGTGTTTTTCCTTTCGGAATTTCTCCGGACCACCGGTTTTTTTTTTAGATTTTTCAGGATTTTTTGAGACTCTTCCGGTCTTTTTTCGGGGCTTTTCGGAATTTTATCAGGGCTTTTCAGGATTTTTCGGGTACATTCAGATTAAAAAGGAGCATTAAATTTCAACTTTATTTTTTAAGAACATCTGAAAAACTATGATCGAAAATTCTCAAAAAATGTTGGGCAATTTAAAAATAAAAAGTAAAGAAGTATAAGTTCGGGCGAAACCGAGCTTTATATTCCCGGCGCACGTATTATCTATCCATTTTTACCTTTCTGATAACCAGCGGTGTTTTTCCCGATTTGCGGTATTTTCGATAATATTATCAGTTAGACTTAATGAAATATTTGTACCATGTTTGGTAGAAATTGATAAGTTGTCATAAGTGGGCGGTGCCACGCCCATTTTCTAAAGATCTATTCTAATCTCATTTATTGCTAAGAGATTATTACAAAATCGATTTTGAGTTAATTAGCTTCAGCAGTTACTGATTGATAGCAGGTTTCTGTAAAATACCGTTATATGGGGGGTGGGCGTGGTTATTGCGCGCTTTTAGAAATGCAAACAGATTTCTAAGTTAAATTCTAAACAATGTTCGTACCGAGTTTGGTGGAAATTGTTGAAGGGGCTACTGAGATACAGCATTTGATCGTAAGTAGGCGGCGCCACGCCTATTTTTCAAAAATGTCATAATTGTCTTATTTTATGCCGAAACTTTACTTTACACACTAATTTTCAACAATTTGCATCCAGTATTTACGGAAATATCGCAGTTTTTGAATTTTTCCAAAATACCGTTATATGGGAGGTGGCCGTGGTTATCGTCCGATTTCGCCCATCTTCAATAACAACCTACCTTGCATAAAGGGCAACCTACATACCGTGTTATCATGTACACGGACGGACGGTCAGACGGACAGACGGACAGACTGACATGACTTAATCCATTTATCTTTTCATTCTAAGCATTTTGGTATATATGTATGTGTCTATCGCGATTCCTTTAGGCTGTTACAAACAACCGTTATGCGAACAAAGTTATAATACCCTTGAGCACAAGTGCGCTCGGGCATAAGAAGCAAAAAATGTAAGGTTCTTATTGCTCAAAGTAATTGAGGTCAAAAGCAAACTAAATTTTTTTTGCTTTTTATTATAAAATGCATAGTCAGTATGGTATCTGTCCTGTAAGAAGTAACTGGTTTTGTACACTCTTACAGGTCTATTCTGCACGTTACCGAAGATTTTGTAACCGGAAAATTTTATTACCAAAAAATGTTACCAGCCTTTGTCACCGCGATTCTAGGAACGTTGGTAATGCAGTTAATATATTCAGCGATTCAGCTATGAAGAATTTTGGAAATTCTGGCATTGCATATTTCGCGGGGCAATATTTTGTTACCAGCTTATGAGATATGAACAAACTTTACCGGTTACAAGAGTACACAGAACGCCAACAGAATTTAAAAATTGACAGGAACTTTATTTACCGGTAACAAAACTTTTATTACCAGCGCAGAATAGATCTGTTAATGTATTAATAATTTGTAGGAATCAACAAGATCAGACTACAACAACATACATACAACTGATTGTTCAGATATAAGATTTTGCATTATAACTCCTCCAATTAAGCAGTCAAGAACATAAAATTTTGCCCACTTTTCTACGAGTATTTACTTATCAATCATACAAAGGATTGTACGCATGAGTTTTTGTTATATAGCTTCTCCATTTAAGTAGCTGAAGAAGTTTAAAAATGAAGAAATAAATGTATGACAAATTATCTTAAAATATGTTTACATATAAATATAATCTCAATTAAAGCTCGTTCGTTAATCACCCCGTTTACACAGTAAAATCTCATCAAAATCTCTGTCAAATTTGTTGTGCTTGTTTTTTTCACAACTCAAGGAAAAGTTCAATTTCTTCTCTTTGACACTGTGATCACTTTTTTATGCTAAATTAAGCAATTTTAATATATTTTAACTCAATATTATAATATAAATACATATCCAAACCTCTTTTCCTTGCTAGCGTCCATTTTTGTTTACTTACACATTTGACATTTCTCCTCTTCTCAAAAATAATCGATAAAACTAGGTTGGACACCAAAAAGTTATCGGTATAATCTGAGATTATTTTATAATTACAGATTAACGCTGGAGGAATTTTAAATGGCTCATCTCTTTTTCTAATTACAGATTAGGGAGTTAGGCTCGAAAATGAGGATAATCTCTATATATGTAAACATACTTTTATATTCACGAAAGGTAAGAATCTTTCGGCAAAGCGGAAGACAGCACAGTCCTTACTTGTTTATATTTGCAATGGGCCCTCATTAACTGCTCACTTTGAATGGTTCCGCAGTTAAGTCCAAGGTTATGCCAATGACAACGCAATGCTAATTTGTGAGCTCTTTACAACGAAATGGCTTTTAACTGGTGAACCAGTTTCTGCCCCCAAAATCTAGTTACGTGACTTTTTTCTTAGCAACTTAGTACAATTTCTTGCAGCCATAGTTAAGATGAGGTCGACTTTAGAGTTAGTAGCAGTGTTTTGACATAATTTTCAATGAGATATCTGTAAAAAATAGCTGTAACTAACTTAAGAATCAGCTTTATCTCGACTATGACTACGCGCCTATGTATAGTTAAATTTTATAAAAATGCCTTTGCTACAAATAGTTTTAACACTCAGACTTACACGTTTTACAGGTTTACTCAAATAGCCATATACATAGATTTGGACCAGGGACGGAAAATAATGATTATTTTTAAAACCTTACACAAAAAAATCAACATGTTTTAGGCGCCGTAAAACAATTTTAACTATTCTCACATATTTGTTTCCTTACGCTCTACGGTAATGTACAATTATTTTTATTTTTCGAGCGAGCAAATTTTTTTCAAACCTTTCATTTTGATGTAGAAATGCATGATTCAATAATAAAACGTTAGATAATTATTGACAACCGCGTTTTGACACTCCCTTACAAAAAGTTGCATTTAGGAAGGAGGGAGAAAGGGGAAAGAATGTCATCCCTCGGTGCGAAAATGGTAGTAGAAAAGTACGCAAAGTAAGCAAAAAGTACTGAAATTCTTTTTTCTAATTTATTTGCAAGAAGTTAGGCATTTTAAACGAAATGTTAAATAGAATATTAAGAAATATACGTGAATTATGCAATTCATGTGCTATTTAGCGGTATAAAAACTGCGAAAGGTCTCATAATTAAAATAAAACTATCACGAGAAGTATCCGAGTATTATTTTTTGAATATTTTTTTATATTTTAATTAGTTGAATGTGTTTATATTCAAATATAAATAAATATATTGAAGAAAAACGCAGGCTACGTAAGCTACAATTTTTCAAGTAAATTTGCAAAGAAGCAACACAGTTTCGGTGCTAAGGTAGCGGTGGGAGCGAGACAACTGTCAGGTTATCGAACCTTTAGTTATTGAATCATGGTAGAAATGTATTTAGTATGTGCTCCAGGAGAATTTCCAAAAAGAAATTTTTGCAAAAAATTTCACGTTTTTTGACGGTTAGGGCTCAATGTGTCTGTATATGGGTAACATATTCTCCATGCTACTGATCCGCAAATACTCGGCTATTTTTATCGAGAGCTGAACTGAATTTGAACCCGGTCGGTCACTACTTGATATTGTGCTCCTCTTTAGATGTGAAATTTCAAAATTTCTAAATGTCTTTCCTCCGAAGCCGTTGCTACGCATAAAAAAATCGCACATTTATATTTTGAACAAAATTAATGAGGAATAATTTAAATCTATAATTTTTAAAAACATC